>JARFIX010000258.1:0-143309 GCA_036346125.1 Lycocerus yunnanus
AATTTAGAGCTGATTAGATTTTGGGTCGAATTCGTTAATGGAAATAATTTTTTTTCTTTTTATTAATAAAAATTATTTTTTGAATATTTAATAAAATTATGATAAGGTCATAGTCATGGCCACATCCGATTTTTCTTTGTAAATTATGCAAGATAACAACGACATTGTTATCCCAACAATAGTTAGGGAACAAGTGCAAATATCAATTAATGAAAAGGTTGGAAACATTGATAAAGCAGGACAAGTGGATGAGCAATTGGAGAGGCCACAACAAGTCGTAGAGACGATTTGCGAAGAACATTTAAAACCTAGTTTGGCTAAGATTAAGCCATGGATAACCGAAGAGATTCTGAAGCTGATGAATGAAAGAAGGCGAGTTAAAAATATAAATTTTAGGAAATACGACAACATCTAAAGACAAATAAGGAGAGAGATGAGTCATTTGTTGAAAATTTTTCTAAAAATTGTTCAACGGCGCGTGCAGGGGGTTTGCGAAAAACATCTGGGAAGGACCCAATTTGGATTCAGGAATGTGCTGTGAACAAGAGAAGCACTGTTCTGCGTTCAAGTTCTTTTTCAGAGATGCCGAGACATGAACTGCGACATACTATATGCATGTTTTTAAGTAAAGAAGTGGTACCTCCAGGACAACTAAATATCAACAACAAACAGATAGAGAGGGAAAATAAATACTCATATCTGGGAACTACAGTTAGAGAGCAATGGGACCACTCACTAGAAATCAGATGTCCTATTGAACGAGCCAGGACAAAATATTATTAAAAATATTAAATATATCTTGAGCTCAACATGTAACGAACAAAAATGTGTTACAGCGCATAGATACAGAAATCGAGATCCTTAAGTCGGTAAAGATCCGAAAACTGGAGTATTTGGGTTATATAATCAGAAATGGGAAGAGGTATGAACTACCACAATTGGTTCTACAGGGTAAGGTGCTTGGAAAGATAGGTCCGGGGCGACGTAGGATATCGTGGCTTAAAAATCTCAGAACCTGGTTTGGTACGTCGACAATTGGGCTTTTACAAGCAGCAGTTCACAAAGTACGAATTGCCATGTTGGTCGCTAACATCTGATAACGGATCGGCACCAGAAGAAGAAAAAGGAGGGTGCCATGTAGACATAAAGAAATAAAATTTACGGACGGACCACAAATTTGATTGAAAATCGGCTTTGAAAATTAATTTGGAATGCAATTTCCTAATTGGCTCTTTTAAACTGTAACCCCGCCAATCGAAATTGAAATACGTTGTGGTTACAGTTAAGATACGCGAATATAGATTTTTAAAACAAATTATACAAGATAAAGGTCTAGTTAGCAGTTAAAAAAATAAAATTTGTAGTTGATTCACAAATTTTGCAGAAAACACACTTTTAGGGTGAATCCGAGTTTTGCGGTGGTTGAATTTGTTAAAACTAACTTTCCGCAGCTCCCGCTTTGCTCTAAGCCGTTTTGACCAGCTCTTTACTCATTTAAAATATCCCATCTCGGCAAAGTGTTAATATTGACCAAACAGATATCACGGAGCGACTGGTCACTCCCCACAATAAATGATAAACTTGGTGGTCGAACGAAGCACCAAAGCATGGTCCAATATCTCCTTCATCTGTAGTGGTAACGGGCGTTGGAATTTAGGGAGGCGATGGCCTCTATGTCAATGCGCGAAGCTTGATATGGCTGCTGGTTTCACATGAGTTTTAACGGCAGGATTATAGTCGATGAGTCAGCTTGGTGGCTCTTTGTTTGAAGTGGTGTGGAAATGAGTTGGAAATTTGATTAAAATGCATTTTGGGATTTTGCTTGATTTGGTGTGACATCGAAGATTAGCTCCCCACCGGATGTGACTGTCAACCCACCTTCAGCGCACGGACGGTGATTATTCGTAAGCTTTCGGCAATGGTTACTGCTGTCATCAGACGTTTTAAAAGGTTTTTATTATTTAACTTTTTAATGTTAAAAATTTTGATTTAATTTTAATTTCAGAGTTTATTTTTATAGAATTTGTATTTTTCTTTATTCGCAGTTTCCTTAACCTACAAATAGTGTTATCAAACTTGCACAATTTGTTACTTTTAATTTTTCACTTTTTGGAACCTTCTCGTCTTTAGTAACGTCTTCTATAATAGTACATAATTAAATAATTATAAAAATCAGTTTTTGATTTTAAAACAATTTGCCTTTACTAATTTTGGTGTTTTTATTAATATTTATATTTTTGTTTAATAATACACTATCTTTGTTAGTATAATTTTTGGTTTTCTGAATATTTCAAAACTAAAGAGGCAGAAAGAAAGGAAAGTAAAACTTGAATAAACATTTTACAAACGAAGAACAAAAAATCTGAACTATTTTGAATTCCAAATTCAAAGTTTAAAAATAGCTAGTTTTAAGTTTCCTCCTCTCTCCTCAAACTTTTCTAAATTTCCGAAAAACAACAAAGAAATAAACGAAAATAAAAGATATCACAATCATGTACAAATGAATCATAACGAATTACGATTCTTTTCGATTTAAAATTCAAAATTAAAAGAGCTACCATGTCTTCACCTCACCTTCCACAACTGATTTTTAAAAACCTCAAAAATACTCGAGATACTATCGAAGATAAAGAACTTTTAATCAGGCATAACCTATTTAAACTATTTTGAATTCAAAATTTTAAATGGGGTTTAAAAACATGCACCGCAGGGATATTAATAGAAAACGTCTTTGTAAAGATAAGTGTCGAAAAATATCGAAAAAAAAGCAAATGAAGCTATTTATTGAAACAACAAACTCCAACTGTTGCCATCAACATCAGTAGACTCGGACAAAACAAATTTATCGATTCCATAAGAGTCAGATAATCTAGTTTGTCACACCAGCAGAATCATCTACAAATTTCAATGGATCTGTAGCTTTTCCTGCATTTGGAAAACATCTACTTTTTGTGTAGCAGCAGAGTAGCGAGTTGGAAGACTTAAGTCACTAAGAATAAAAAATTTCAAGTTCGAATTCCATACGCGCATGTTAGGTAGAACAAAACAAAGGAGTAATCCACCTCGTAAAACTAATTGTGAGGACTTTCAAAATGGAAGTGGATATATTCCAACAGGAATGAAAAACCAGTGATGGATACCCTTTGTGTGAAAAGATTTTCTAAATTAATAATTGTAAAAACTGGACTAGGCAGTTCAATGCTGCTAGAAAACTTTATGTTAATGTCTGCATTACAGAAGTAATTTTTCATCACTTGTAAAAGTACCGATATTTTTGGGGGTGTAGCAGCAATAGATTAGAGGAAGATGTCCGCGATCTGATGGTGAAGTGCGTCAACTACTAAGACAAGCTTTCCAATTTGAATCTAGGCGGGATGAAAATTTTGTTTTAACCGTGTTTTCTCCGTAGGCAATGGCAAACCACCGAGGTATCACCAAACCCTCTTTAGGGTGAACGGACTGAGAAGGATTAGATTTTTATTTTGCTTTGTTCATTTATTTTTATATCATAATTATTATTTAATCGAAATAAAAATATTTTTCGATATTTTGTACTTTGTTATAAAAACTTTCATCAAGTTTGATGCCGTACTAAGAAGTTGTCCGGTAACTAACTAAATTATTTTTGGAGACGGTCTTGGCCTAGTAGTTAGAGCGATCAACTATTGATGCAAAGGCACCCGGTTCGATCCCGGGAGGAGTCTAGTAAGAAAAATTTTCTTTCTCGCTTTCTTTCTATCTATGACCGTCTTCCGTGCTTCGGAGGGCACGTAAAGTCGGCGGTCTACCTGATTTGAGGGTAAATCGCCCCTCGGCTGCACGATGCTTGGCGGGTTGGGCGTTGAGCCGGGTTGGTCAGGGAGCTATACCCAGCAACTGCAGTGGGACCTGGCACTGGTGGGGTGCGAATCACGGGGCTTCTTGACTTGGTCCTCCGGTGCACATCGATATGCTGCAGTTAACACACAGCATTAGCTCGGTGTGATCACTGGTGAGTTGCGAGGCGGGGAGTCCTTTGTTCGTAACACCTACCGCTGTTGGTGGCACGAGTTGATGGGGAAGTTAGGCTGGTCGCATGACGGCTGTGCGCCTGGCATAATGCGAGTACGATTGCCAGTCTGGGGGCGAGCAAAGAAGGGGCACAATAAGCGTAAGCTTCAGTGCAAGTACGTCTAGAGCCACACCCGCAAACATTAATAATAATAATAATAACTAAATTATTTCCAGTCCAGGTCTTGATATATTCGATTTTTTCAATTTAACTTATATAAAAACAATACAAAAAAAACTAGGTTGTCTTCGCTTCTTGGGTTTAACAAATCTGATCGATGCTGGATGTACGCAAATGTTCGGCGTTTTAACGAAACAAAATAAATAACTAACCGATTCGCGAGATGTTGATTTTTAACTTCTTTTTTTTTAATTTTCAAAAATTGTCTAGAAACATGATTATCGAAGATTTAAAAAACAACGCAATTCCTAATAAATCAGCTTGTGTACTCAGAAGCTAGGTTCCTTGGAACTACGGGTTATAACTTCCTCAAAACTCAAACATTTTTAAGAAAAAAGGTTTTTGAAACGAGTTAAGTGAAATTTTAGTAAACATGTTTTTATTAAATTGTTAAATTTTTGCAACTTACATTTTTAGTTTAAGACACTATTGTACAACGTTCTTTCGATTTCAAAAACCCCGTCAGTTAAACTAAATGTTTGAATATGGATTAAAATCCGTAAAAGTTGAAATCAAAAATTATATTGGAAAATTTAATATTAATTGACATACATATGTTTTGACAAACCCAGTTCGACACACTAGATTTTTTTATTGAATGTCACTTAAATGTTCAAAAAATTAATATTTAAAAAAAACACAATTTCACTATGTAATGTTGGACCCCTCACATTTGAAATTCGCGCCACAAATTTCGAATCCCAACCTAGATAACCCTGGCCTAACATCATGATCGTCAAGAGAACCCCACACGTTGTGTAAATCGTAACCCAACTTCTTTAAACAGACGGAAAACAAACAGTAGTTGAACCGTAACAAAAACCATTGGCGTCCTAAATAACTAAATTTGCTTACCCAGTGGCGTCGCTAATGGCTTAAACGTATAAGCAAAACACATAACATAAGCGGAGATGCCTCGGTGCTTGAGTTACCCTTCCGAAACCCGTCCGAACCCAAATCGGACACTAAAATAACCCCGGCCGAAATAAAACACAAGTCAGTTAAGTTTTGGATATTTTATTAAATATCTACCTCACGGAAATTCGAACAACTCGTAGAGAGAGAGACAAACCTAGGTCATCATCTGTGAGATCGGTTATTCAATAAATAAAGTAGTGTCAATATTGACTTGATTTAATACTTGGTATGGCTCTGATCGTAAACTACATATTATAAAAGTAATTGTGAGAACAAATTGTCCTTAAGTAATAATAACATTATGATTTCAGTTGTGAATTGTTACTATGCGTATGCAGTCATCGTTTGCTATATTTTAATTGCAACTGCTATGCTGTTATTGTTACTGATTTTCATTAATCTTGGTTTTGTACAATGTGCTTAAGCAGATAATTAAAATTCCCTCCACCTAAGTGTTGGTGGGGACATTCCAATATATAAAGTTGATAAAAATTTGTAGATACTAGATATGGTAGTGTATGTACATACATATATATTTGAACATACGGAGATATCCGACAAAATCGCTAAGAGCTTATATTATACATTCTAAAAATTTTTTTACACTAAATTCACTCATTTTTAAGTCCTATTAATAATATATGCTAGTTAGGTAGGTTTAATTTTTTATTCAAGTTATTAACGTTTTACGTATCTCTAATTTAACGAATTTTAGAGCAAAAAAAATTATTTTTTATTTTTGTAAAATAAAAGGGGTTGATGTACTTTTTAACCTAAATCTCCTTAAAGCATTTTAAAGTACACATTTCAAGCCTTAAAAGTCGCAGCTGTAGAAATCCAATAACGCGATTTCAGCAAGAGTAATATGTGGTTAAAGTTAGGTATACATTTCAGATTTTATTACTTACCCAAAATGTTAAAATTTTAAAAGTGTACATCATCAATACTAAATTTTTGTGTTGTTTTTACTTATTGGATATTTTTATACATTACTTCTAGAGTAATCTATGAAGATTTAAGGTCTTTATCTTAAGAATTGTAGAAATGGTAGAGCACTTAACGAGTTTATCGGATATCTCCGTATGTCCAAATATATACATATACTACTCTTATATACATTCATTTTTATATTTAAAAATATAATAGTCCAACAGCTACATGTTTCTTCTTTCATTTGAGCTTTTCAATGCTCAATTTTATTAATTAATTTAAAAGTTACAACGAATTTAGTGCAGCGCGATCGATGCCGGACGCGCACTTACGTATTACTAAACCTCAGTTTTTGACAAAATTAGAAAAAATGATCGTCTTTTGACCGTAGTTTTCGACCATACCACTTAATCAAATTATTAAGTTGTGGTACTCATTCGACGCAAAATTTAATGCTCTTTAATTTATTAAACCATACATTTTTTGCTAGGATCCACGGTTTAGGAGTTATATTCAAAAAACTAAAAAAAGTCTTGAAGTTTTAAAGTTTTGGCTGCCAAAAGTTCTCCTGAGGTCGCTCGTGTTAGCATTTTTGTTTTTCACATGCTTGTACCTATTTATACAAGTTAAAAAATGAAAAGCTTCTACACCACCTTTTGCAACATACCTCCTTGTTTCGATTCTCTACTGACTGGCCTATATACAGTGAAGCAGACAACGACGATGATTCAGTTCTTATTAACCCTGAAACTTCACACTGGGGACTCAGAAACCTCAAGCGTCATATAAGTTAATGCCACATGTGCTGTACTGCTTTTTTTTAATTAATCTTGCAAATTAAGTTTATAGTTATCTGAAATTAAAAATTAGAACAATTGAAAATAAATTTATATGGGTATCTCAGACCCCAGTGTGAAGTTTACGTATATTTTTAAAAATCAACATTAAATTAGTTTAATGCAATTTTACTTTTATTTGTTGTCTAACAACTACTGACCATATCAAAGTTAGTTTTTAGAAATAATACGACTTTGTTAAAAAATTTCATTTTAACAAAATTTGTTAATTTAATTTTTAAATTTTACGGTGCTGTATGATGTCGATGGTTCGTCGTCAATATAAACAGTAAACCAAATAAACTTCAAGTTAGATGCTAATGTTTTTTTTATTTTTATTTATGGTCGAAAAGGTTTACCATTTTGTAGTAAAAACTTAAAAATAAATTTTCACACGATGCAGGGCAAAAAAATTTTCATCAATTTTGAGAAGCTTGGAAATTACAAATTTTTTGATAAATGTATCACTCCTTTATAAAATTGTTTATGTAAAATTAATTTTATAAACTTAATTTTTTTGTTCTAGTCCTAGTTTTGATTCATAACCGGCACGCCGTGGTCTGAAAGACAACTACCCCTTAAAATTAGCCTGTGTTATTATATTTGCTATCTGCAGATTGGAGGACATTAGTTTGTGTTTTTAGAGTTAGCATACGCAAAAAAATCAATTAAACAAAATTTAATTTAAGGAATAATCAGAATTTCTTTCAAATATCGGCGAAATAATAGGGTTTTATATTTTGCAAATAAATTTATAAAAATATTGAAATGATTTAAACAAAATGATTTAATATTAAATGTTTATACATTAAGCTATAATAAAAACTTAAAATAATACAAAATTTTTAACACTTAGATAAAAACTAACTATCCTAGATTCACCCTCGAATATAATTCAAAATTATAAAAATTAAAAGAAAGGTTTAAAATTTCGATGATAAAAAATAATCAGAAATAATAAATAAGAAGAGGTAGTACAATGGGCTAAATTAAGTGACCAAAATGCATGCAAGTTTAACTTGCATATTAAGTTAGCTAACCCTGGAATTCGCTTTACAACTGGCAATAAAAAGTGCATTTTAGAGGTAATTTTTGATAAAATTGGTTACAGCCGCCAAAAATATGGTCGTTTTCGGTAGCAAACCTACCACTACAAACTATGTGTGCACTAAATTTGGCGACCATGTTTTAAATTTTTATTATATTTATTACAAAAAGTAGTACATGGTGTTTTGCAACTGCAACCGATTCAGGTAATTTGTTTATTTTCTTCAATTTTAATACATTTTTGGTTTTTATTTATCTTATCTTTTTATTTTAAATTATAAATAGGAAAATTTCTACTAATATTTATAATTTTTTTACACACAGAAAACCTATATTAGTACATAACCGAATAGATTTGAACTTTAATTACCTAGTTTATTAAGCATAAAAACACCTTTATGTTTTCTAATTTATGATTTATTGCCATCAATTATAATAAGAACTTTAGTGTATATACAAGGTGTCCCGTGACCGTGGAGAACCTTTGAGGTGGTGATAAAGGACACTTTTCTAAGACAAATTTTCAAATAAAATATTTGTCCAAGTCGAAACCTTTGGGGGCACCCCTTTTTAAAGGAATTTTTTAAATTTCTGCATTCAAACGGCCATATCACCGTAACTATTGATTTTATGGTATTAATAGATTAGTGATTTTTTAAAGTCAATTTACTTATCTACAAATTAGTTTATAACCTGCTATTGCCTAGAATGAAAGGATTTTGAGTTATGAATTAAATTAAAAGAAGAAATGTCAAAAAAATTCCAAGTTCTATTTTTTCGTTTTTGTTGCAAACCCTGTATCTTTTAAACTAAACTACTTACAAAAAAACTAACGGTCCAATTCGGATAGAAAATTTAACGGGATATAACTGTAATTTACTATTTTTTTTTTTTAAACCAATCCATTTCACTGAAAATCTCAAAATAATAAATAAGCTGGGCACAAAAACTATAATATTTATACAAAGTATCTCCGTGTACATGTTAAACCTTTGAGGTTGTGATGGAAGACACTTTTCTAAGCTATATTTTTAAATAAAATTTTTGTCCTAGTTTAAACCATTGGAAGGTACCCCTCTTTAAAGCAATTTTTTGACCTTGTTTAATATATTTTTGGTTTGTATTTGGTGGCTTCACCTTAAAAGAATTTCTTCATAGTAACAGAACGTAATGTAGTATTGGAAAACACTTGTGCGACATTGATGTGACGTGTGATTAACTTTTGAATAATGCAATATTTTTTTAATCTCCAAACGCAATGACAAATTTTCTCGACAACGTAGTGACATCTTGTGGAATTCAGTCAACTAATTGGCAATTGTTTATTTCCTTAATTTACCACAAAAATTTTCATAAATTCCAATGAAACAGGAAAAGCCGTTTGGTAAAACTTTTAAGAATTAAAAATATATTTCTCTCTGCAGATTAATTTCGTTAAACGAAAACTGTATGGTATTTTTTAGAAATGCCATTCCGTCTCGATTAAAATAAACCTCGTTATCCAAATCTACCTAAAAAAAAAATTTATTTCAATTGAAAATTAGACACTTTTTTACAATTCTTAATATATACATGATATTAAGTAGACGCTTAATCGTACGTTAATGGTAGAAAGCACAAGCATTTATCAGAAAGAGTTCTATTTGTAACCTTGATAAGATGTCAAATTTTTTACGGATTTTTTTTGCGGATTGATTCACTTATATAACATCTTACCTAAGAAGGCAAATACTTGTTTTTGGAAATTATTTTTACTCTTGCCAACTAACTTACGTCCTGTTCAATAAAATAATTTTTTCTCAATATGCTAAATATTGAGAGAAAGTACGGATTTTGATCGAGATTTTGAACATCTTTCCGAATGCCTTATCTTCCTTATTTAATAACAAAATTTCAAAACAAAAGCGGATAGCCCTCACGGAATCCTAAAATGGATGTCTTTTTCTATATGCTGTTTTTCATAAATCGCTCTGGGAAGACATGAAACGCTTACAAAGTTATTTTTGAAAATTTCTCTTTACGACTTTCCCGTGAAAAATAAAATTTTGATCCGGGATCAATCGGGATCCATTTATACTCATATCAAACTGGAACATTTAAGAATGTAATTTTTTTATATATTTATTTTCAGTTCGTCCAAAAATTTAGATCGATCGTGTTCAATCTTTAAAATACTGCCAAAATAAGGTTTTTCTCTGATCCATATGGCGAAACTAGTCATTATGATATCTAACCTAAGCCAGAATATCCTCACTGGAAATAATAACAATTGCACTTTTATCAATTAACTTACGCTCTCTACAGGCAAATCATTCAGAATTCTTTAATATATTATTTAATGAGCAATATTTAAATTCAAAGTGGGCATGTACGCCCCTAACCCGACAGCATTTTTTATGTATCTCAAGTTTTTTTGTTAATCTACCGTGGAATGAGTGAGGCGTGTAAGAAATTTTTTTTTAAGTTTCAAGGGAGTAATCCTTACGATTTTCTAAAGAAAAAAAGATTTGTTTAATTTTGAATCAAAGGGGATCTATTGATTTCTCTACTAATCTTGAACATTGTACAATAAAATTTTTTTTTTTCGGTTCGCCTACAAAGTTAGCCCGACTGTTCAAATTTTAAAATATTGCCAAAATATGGTTTTTATCCAATTTGATGATCGAAATTAGTTAAAAGAAATAAAAAATTCAGTTTTTTTAAACAGTTTATTTAGACCGGGTCTTTATTTAACGTTTTTCGATTAATAATGTAATACAAAAAAAATTTCATCTTTCGTAATGCTATTCGATATTTGAGTTGAAAAATTAAAACGAGAAGGTACTTATTTGTTTTTTTTAGATAAGAATCAGAATCTTTGTAAGGACCAAGTAGAAAAAAATAAATCAAAATTTCGAGTTAGGATAACGGAATTAGGAGCTAAGATAGGTAATCCTTCACAACTCCATCGAAATGGCAGGTCCCCTTTTTTTCAAGTTTTTAGAAATTTTCGTCGTCAGACCTATCGAATCCACCTCCGTACAAAATTTCGGTTTTCTACCGTTCGCCTTTTGCCTACACATTGCTAAATATAATCTGTACCTACAAAGCGATAAAATCCCGTAGAAGTTAACGACGACCCTGTTCTCTTTTTCGATAAATGCAAATAAAAATATTAAGAGCACAAAATGAAACCAAAAAATCGAAAATCGACCGGTAAATAAGAAAGTAAAAAAGGAAGCCTCGAAAGGGGCGCTTTTTTTTAAGTTTTTGGAATTTTCCCTGACTCGTTGACGGTCATTCTAGATGCACCCAAAATTTCAGCTTTCGAGCTCCGGCAGTTTGAGCTGTGAATTTCGATGATGAATGAAAACAAACAGCGTTGTATATATAAACTAGCAAGTAAAATCGGGCCTAAGGACCGATTTTACTTGCTATCTCTGCAAGGCGCCGACCTACGGTCGGTTCGCGGTTTACGACCGCGCGGTTTCTCTTAACGTATTAATTTTTTTTACATAGAATTTTTGGTTTGTATTTGATGGTTGCATTTTAAAAAGATTTTTTCATGGTAACGGAATGTAATGTAGTATTGGAAAACACTTGTACGACGTTGATAAAGCGTGTTGCTAACTTTTGAATAATGCAATAATCGTTGTATCTCTCTGCTACCAAACGCAATGACAAATTTTCTCGACAACTCAGTGACATCTCGCTGAATTTAGTCAACTAATTGGCAATTTGAAATAAAAACACAAATCAATGAACACTTCAGCAAAAATTCAAAAACCAATTTTGGTGTACATCTGCAACAAGAGAATCATCATGCAAATAAGGAAAACACCAGGGTACTCCACAAGAAAGATAAAAGTTTTAAACTTACATTATTGGAGGCCTTTGAAATACAAAAATTGCAAATGCAGGATAGAGATCACAATCTTCTGAACGACCAGTTGATGTTGGGATTTACGCCTTTGTATAATTCTTTGCTATAGAATATGTTTGGGACCGCATAAATATCGAATATGTGTTTTATAAATGAGATAAATCCAAAATGTGGCCTCAATGTTGTTATATTTTTCAAGTTATTTTGTTCTGAATTTTCCGGTTAGTTGTAATAACTAACTAATTTTATCTGTTATTTGGTCATGTTAGTGTAATAATCATGTTAGTGTAATAATCAAAAAATCGAAAATCGACCGGTAAATAAGAAAGTAAAAAAGGAAAAAGGAAGGAAAAAGGATGAATACGTTTGCGTGTTTATGTTTTTAACTGTATCTTAAATATTTGACGCGTAAGTTATTTTTAAGATGATCTGTATCTTGTTGTCAAATTCTTTATATATTTTTTATTATAGATTGTCCTGAAGATGGCATAAAGCCGAAACCGGTTGACATATTAGTATTTGTAGTTTTTGTAAGAATATACCTTTAATCCAAACCCTTAATAATTGGCAATTGCCTATTTTTTTTAAATTTTTGCTACAAAAATTTTCATCATCATCATCTTCATGCTTTAGACATTTGTCTGTTGCGCCATTCTTGATCTTCCTATCTTTTTCTGGGTCGCTCTACATTTCTTTTGTCTCTGGGTTTCTATTTGTACATTTTTCAAGGTATACGTTCTATTCCCATCCTTTCTAGATGCGGTCTCTAAGCATTTCGGTATTCTTTAATTTTGTCATTTAGACTAAATATTTTCAATTTGAATCTGGGTATCGATATTGTTTTGTAAAACTTAATTGCTGTGTGCTGGCTGCTTCTACTCTTGAACGTTCTTTTGATGGTTCCATTTATGTAATTGAAGTTCTGTATTTTCGTTTGTATAACTTTCTCTTTGTTTAGGGAAATTGTGCATTAAAGATATTTCAAATTCTTTACTTGCTCAATCGACTGATCATTAAGTACGATTGTTTTGGAATTTTCATAAATTTTTCATAAATTCCAAAAAAAAAGAGAAGCCGCCTGATAAAACTTTTTGAAATTAAGAATATTTTTCCCTCTGCAGATTCATCTCCATAAACGAAAACTATATGGTATTTTTTAGAAAAACCATTCCGTTTATATAAATAAATAGCAAACAATAACAATTTAATTTCAAAAAGATTTAAAACTAGCAACTAGCACTGAAAACACAAAAGAAAGTAGTTTTTGACGCAAATTTGTTTTCTTAACCTTTCCGTGCATAATAAAATTATCATCAAATGATGGAACTAGAATTAAGTCAAATGTAGCATCTTAATGATCCTATATTGAATCTGACTATAGAAAATGACTTAAAAATACTAAAGCCATATATTCACTAGAGAACAATTGACGTGCAACATGATGCGCAACGTTGCAGAACATTTGTTTAACAATGTTGTCATTGTTGTGTGGACAGAAAACAATGTTAAACAAATGTGCCGCAACGTTGCGCATCATGTTGAGCAACATGTTGCGCGTCAATTGTTCCCTAGTGGATACATGGCTTTAAAAATTTCAGGCATATTAATAAACAAATTTTTCAGCAGGATCTAGATTTGAACCCACTCGTCTTTTAACAAGTAAAGAATTGTCTGAGGAATTAAAACAAATATCTGATTAAAATGTTAAAAGAGATCAAACAAAACGATTACCGTCATAATAAAATTTCAGTTATTTATTTTGGAAGGCGCATGCTTTTTCGTTCCTTTTTGAAAACTTATTTTTCGTGAGGTTTTCATCGGCTTAATCAAAAATGTCTTGACGAAGAGGAATTAATGCAAGTAACACATAGGATGACTTAAATCGGAATGTCTTATCATAATTTCACTCGCATAATCAAATACTAAAAGTTTGCGAAATCCATTACATTTGACGTTAATTAATAAGACCTAAAACAAAATTTAATTTTGTAATATTACTTATAAATAACAAATCAAAAAATACATCTTACCTATAATTTTGATGCACACAAAGGTTAAGTTTCAAAAATACGTTGCGATTGTAATACCTGTATTCTGATTAAATAAACATAATGATGATAATCAACATGATGATACACTTTATTTGGCATTCGATGTTTAAATAGCAAACATCAAATTCACAGATAACGAACAACATTAATCAAATTTATTTTGATCCATCTGATCAGCTGACTACAATAATTATTTATATTTTTGACAAAATTCCACATTTTTTTTACTATTTTATTGAAACACCGCCATCTCTGAATGTTGGTAAAAACTACACCCTTGACTACAGACTTGAACATCTATACTACTCTTTTATGTACGATTACAACAAATTATATCAATTAATGTCGCATAGCAACAAATGTGGTAATATATTCTAGAAGCTAATAATAGCTATTTATGATACTAGTGTGTAATATTGCAAATAAGTCACGTCAGAAAAACGTTAGCCAGCGAGCCCTTAGAGCAAGTTTTAGTCCCAGCTCACTAGTGTCTTATTATGTAAGTTTATTGGTTTAAAATCTCGGCGAGAGTTAATTAACCCTGATTGCGATTTTTACCATTTTTTTTGTAAATTATGAAAGATAACAATGCCATATAGACATGAAAAAATAAAATTTGCAAATGTACCACAAATTTGGTTGAAAAATGGCTTTAGAAATTAATTTTGAATGCGATTTTCTAATTGGCTCTTTTAACTGTAACCCCTCCCATCTAAATTAAAATAGGTAAGTTGTGGTTACAGTTAAGATACCTGAATATCGATTTTTAAAACAAATTATAAAAGATAAAGGTCTAATTAACAGTTACAAAATAAAATGTGTGGTTAGTCGACAAATTTAAGAGAAAAGCACAGTTTTAGGGTGAATCCGAGTCTTGCGGTGGTTGCGTTTGCTAAAACCAACTTTCCGCAGCCTCCGCTTCGCTCAAAGCCGTTTTGAACAGCGCTTTACTCATTTAATATATCTCAACTCGGTATAGTGTAAATATTAACCCGACAGCTATCAGGAAGGGAGCGGTAGCTCCCCACCGAGGCGATGGCTTAAATGTCATTGCTCCAAGCTTGATCTGGCTGCTGGTTTAGCTCGCGCCCGATTGTCCGGCACTCGAAGGTTTAAAAACGTTCACTCCCTCGCGGTTGGTACGCTCCTGTGGTCCCGCAGCGGCAATTACACAAAAGAACGGGCACCCCCGGAGGCGTACGTAGGTTGTTCACTTCGGTGTCCGTCACGCGGTTGCGAATTTTTTCCAAAAAATTTAAATTAAGTGGGATGGATCAGGCGGTTATTCGAAAGCCTCAGTGATGTTGGATTTAGGTGTAGCCGCTGTTGGCTCGGTTTCTAACGGGATGAACGATAGGTGAAGTATTTATGAGTTGTAACGGCAGGATCAAAGTCAATGAGTCGGCTTGATGGTTCCTTGTTGGAAGTGGTGTTTAAATTTATGGGTTCGGAGATGGAAATTTGATTAAAATGCATTTTAGGATTTTGCTTAATTTGATGTGAAATTAGAGATTAGCTCTCCACCGTTTGTAACTGTCCACCCACCTACAGCTCACGGACGGATGATAGAATGTTTACCATACTTGGCATAATATTAAGCCTGCTGTCCGTGGAGACCGTCCTTAAAAAACCTTAAAATAGCAGTCTGAAATGCCAACGGCTTGACTCAACATAGTCAAGAAATAAAAATATTTATACACACACAATATTTATACACACTATGAAACTAGTATTGTTGTATTTTAAAGTTTATTTATTCAGTTTGCATTTATATAATTAAAAATTAGAATCTCCTTCCTTTCCACTTCCATTGGACACTCTTTCAATGCAAAAGATTTCCTTGAAGATTCCGGTATAATTGGGTACTTTATATACCAAAGTACAGAAAATGACTTCTTTGAACAAATTTATAACAAGGTGAAATTGTACATAGTATAATATACAATACAAAAATAACATAACAAATTAATACTCGAACCCAACAACAAACAAATAAAAGGACTTCTATAAGTTTTTAGGGACTTTTAAAGTCTCTAATAGCTAGATCACAAAACGCCAAAAATAAAAAAAGCAAGAAATTACCCATGAAATATTTCCATACACAATAACACACACACGAAGGTATTCCGTTTTTGTTGTTTTGTCTGTATCGTGAAATACATACATCTAAAATTCAAAATTCATCCACCATTTTTAGGGTGTAGTTAATTGACTGTATTCTTCTTGTTCAGTGTTAACTTTTAATATGAACTTTTTGCCACTTATGAAAAATCTTCAATGAAATATTTTCCAAACATTGGTAAGTTAAATAGGTAATAGATAATAATAATACCCAATTAGATTAAATTTTGTTACCAATTTAGTCAACATATTGAAAAGTATTTATTAGTGTATAGCTATTTTTAAAAAAGTATTTAGGCACATTTGGGGGTAGTTATACATTACACAAAGTATGTATATGTACTGGTTCAAAAATCAGGTTAACAATAAAAAAAATTACCTCCAGGCAAAGATGCACTTTTCGGTTTACCCACTTTGTTCCACTTTGTTTACCCAGGTTGTCCAAGTGTTCATCTTATTTTATTTTCTTCTATTTTATCGCATTTGAATTGTAAGTTTTCTCTAATTTAATTATCCTGTCTCTTAGTCGACTTCCTTGTGTAGCTTTGGAATCATTATTCCTTTAAAGGGTTTTGTGTATATCTCAATCTCTTTATTTCTTTATTGTTATATTTGAGTATTAATTTGTTGCTGTTATTCTTGCTTTGAATTATGTATTATACATAATTTCATGTCGTTGTAAGTTATTATAATTATAATAAATAAATTAATTAAGATAATTAGTTCAAAATCTTCAAAGCAGTCATTTTCTGTTCTTTGGTATGGCAAGTTCTCAATTTTACCAGAATACTCAAGGGAATCTTTTGCATTGACAGAGGGTCCAATGAAAGTGGAAAGGAATAAGATGCTAGTTTTTAATTATATATGTCAATGTGTATCATAGCTAAGACACGTGTATTCAATAATAATTATTTGAAAGCAAATTAACTTACATCAGTAAATTTTATTAACATTTTTTTAACTTAAACGTTGAATAGACTTTTGGCGGTCATTATTTTAGTAATTAATAGTTTTGGTAGTTGCTAGTTGTCACGGTTGAAAATTGAATTTTTATTTGTTATTTAAATTTTAAGTGCGGCCCTGTCCTGTTGATAGGTACTATCGCAAGACCAGAAAATAGTTGATATTAACAACAATTTTTAAAAGGTATTTTTTCGAAAGTTAATGATTGTTAGTTGGGAAAATTATTAGATGTGCCGTTTGCACTGAAATTTTGGTATATATTTTTTTACCGCTCCGATTTGGGATTATTTTGTGCAACGAGCTGTATCGAATACTTTTTTATCCGTCGTTTGTTTGCGAGGTGAAATTAGTGTCTCTTTATGAGGATAAGATCATCTATATTTTTTTGCGACTCAGCATTGACCGAATACTTTCTTTTATTTGGATTATACCCTCGATTACACCATCTACGAGGTAAAGTTGTTTTTTTATCAAATGTTTTTTTTGTAAAGGAATTCCTTTTAGGGTCCTTCCCTTGGTTAACATCAACCAAGTTTCATTAATTAATTGAGCTGTTCGATTTTCTGGAGGTGCGAATTGCTATCTTTCGCCCTGGAGTAACATTGTGAAGTACGAACCAGTTTTTTTTTTGTTTTTGAGGATTTTGAGGAATTGGTGCCGTTCATTGATACCGAGCTTGATATCGAACTTTTCCGTCACCCTGCATTATTTGGAAACTTTAGTTGGAAGAAAATTATCATTCTCATACGGACAACCAACATCGAAGTCCGTAATTAAGATAAGTGTTTTGTGCTGTCTTTTTGTATTAATTGTTATAAGTTGCGTGGATATTGCGCTAAAAATTTGATTACGAGTTGATTTATTGTTATTCAATTGTTTATGCTTTGTGCATATATATATATAATTTTTTTTACCATTATACTGTAACCCTAAATATAGCTATACGCGGGGAAATCTTGCTTTTGCGAGAAACACAAATTATATATTACTTATATTGCGCGATTATTCTATTACTTATTTTTTTGCTCGAATCAAACTTTGTTGCCGTTGTAATTTTTACAATAAATTCATTTATTTACAGTTCAAGCTTATCTCTTGCAACACTCGCAATTTTTTTATTTTATATCGGGTGACTTCTTTTCTAAAAGCTACTTTTCGTGATTTGGGTAGTAGAGTATTTTTGGGGAGTAATATTTTATAATCACGTGGCGCCTAGGGCAACTTGAATTACTTTCCTTAGTTTTTTTTGCTTGAAAAGAAGTCGCCAATTAAGTTTTTTTTTGCTCCAATTGAGCTAGCCATAGGAGCATATGCCAAAACTCTGAGATTTGGGAAAATACCATCAATCCCTTTTTGATACCACCTTTTACCGTGGCATAATTGGCGCCCAACGCTAAAAAGAAAAAGATCGAGTGCAAGAGTTGGCTTAAATTGTTTGCATACCAGCACAAATACACGGTCTTATTCAAAATATTTTTTTTCACTATATTTAATAGTTATTTTTGTATTTAGGGCGCAAAATTAGTGTTTTTTGAATGGCACTTGAGAATGTAAATTTTTTGGCGAGACCGTCAGGTCGAGACAAAAAATTCATTCGAAAGTGCCATTAATAGTATATTATACACCAAGGTAGTGAAGCATAGTGTTATAACCCTAGCGCCAGATTAAATCCCAAGGTGCGTAGCACCGCGGGATTTAAGGCGCGCGGGTTATAACACGCTTCACTACCGTGGTTTATATACAATTTTTTCCACTACTAGGATTGTTTACTCTTATAATAATAATTGTTAATGAATAAAGTAAATCGTTTTAATTATTTATTTCAAATTATAAAACAAATGATAGTTTTTTGTTTTGATGTTGACACTTGCTTGAAAATGTTTAATTAATTTTGACATAAAGGTTACATTAAATATTTTGATATTTATAAATTTTGCGAGTGTTTTTAAAAATGAGTGAAAGTTGTACACCACCCGAAATGAGAGAGATTGCTGAATCAGTGGCAGACAAGCTACTGCCGGAAAAATCCAAGACTCTTTATATGAAAGCTTATGTAACATTTAAAAATTGGTGCACTGCGCGAAGTGTGGTTATAATATCTGAAAATGTACTGTTAGCATATTTCCAAAGTTATGCCAATGATAAAAAAGCTTCCACTTTATGGGCACATTATTCTATGTTAAAATCAACTCTTTCTTTAAAGGACAACATAGACATTTCAAAGTTTTTCAAATTAGTTGCGTTCTTAAAACGCCAAAATGTGAATTACCGTGCTAAGAAGTCTTCCGTTTTCAGTCAAGAAGAAATTACAAAATTTCTGATTAATGCACCGATGAATGTCATATTGTAAATAAGGCAATTCTTATAATTGGTTTATCTGGGGCTTGCAGATGCGATGAACTTTGCAATTTGCTTCTTTCTGATGTTATCATAAAAGATGATATGATTATTATAAACATTCGTAATAGTAAAATGGTTCATCTAGAAAATTTGTTGTTATGGAACCCCTTTGGATGAAAATTGTAAAAACATATTTAAAAATTAGATCAACTTCCGACATGCAAAAATTATTTATTAGTATACGCAATGGAAAAGCTACAAAGCAAAATATTGGTCATAATACAATAGGGCAAGTACCAAACAAAATTGCAATGTATTTAAATTTGCAAAACCCTGCGTCTTACACGGGTCATAGCTTCCGAAGAACTTCAGCCACAATATTAGCTGCTAGCGGTGGAAATATCCTGCAGTTGAAACAACATGGGGGTTGGAAGTCATCTACGGTAGCCGAGGGCTATATAGCTGACTCACTCTCGGTTAAAACAAGCATAGCTCGTATGGTCCAAAGCCAATCAACATCAATTAATCAACATGTCGATGCTTCCTCGACGCCACCAATTCCTGTACAATCTGGTTCTACAATTGAAGATTCCTCGACACCACTAATTCCTGTACAATCCGGTTCTACAATTGAAGATTCCTCGACACCACCAGTTCCTGTACAATCCAGTTCTACAATTGAAGAGGGGCACATTATCAATAATTCTGTTATTAATGTACCTACCTCTTCTAGTTCCTTAAATGTTGGAGGAATGAATATATCAATGGAATGCCATAATTGTAACATCAATTACAATTTTTTTAAATAAATTTTCTTAATATCTTGTGTTTATTATAATCATTTATGTAATACTAATCAATCAAGTTGTTAGTTATCGTCATAAAACTTTTTTTCAAACAACTTCAACTAGTAAGAAATTTTGAGCCTTTTGAAGTGTTTTAAACTGTAGTTACAATAGCACGGAGATTGTAAATTTTCTAATGGAGTAAAGGTTATACAAGTTTGATAACGAACGACTACTTCGAATCGCATAAATTTTTTCATGATTCTGTTTCGACCACTAATTTCTTTAATATCTTCACAATCCAGTTATCCTACAATTGAAAATATACAGATTTTTTAAAAATATTAATGTAACAAAAACACTTACCAAACAAAAAAATTCTATATCGAATAAAAACTAGTGAACGTGGAATGCAAGTAAATAGATGTTGACGAAAACTATTTTGTCGAAAAATGTACTATTTGTAACGATAATTGATTGTAATAATTATTAATAATCGATTTATAAAGTTTCTAGTTTCAGCTGTCATATAAGTCATAACCTGTGTTCATAATTCTCATTTTGCCTAATTGCTAAACGTCACAAAATTCCAATTTAATCAACATTTTAAATATCAAATTAATCTTATTTATAGACCGATTTTAATTATTTAAACACTATTGATAGAATTTCTTGGTTATGCTAATTCGTTTTACACATAAATTTTCTTTCAAAATGGCCCGAAGTTTCCGGACTACGCATTTATGTTCATTATTAACTACTAGTGAATAATAAAATATTATTCACCTCAGGTGATAGAAGGCGTGGTTCACAGTTCGATCACTTACGTTGAAATGATAGTGTTTATGGCTAGTAGTGGAAAAACACTTATTTTGCGCCCGAAATACAAACAATATTTTTTTATACAACGTCAAAAAATTAATTAATTGAATTGATTTAATTGAAGTAAATTTTGATTATTATTATAAAAATAAAATCAAATTATCGGTTTTTTATGATAACATTGTAACTTAGGAAACGCGCAATTGTTTGTTATTAATTCAGTTACAATTTATAATTTTGTAATAATTCCACGCATTACATAATTTACATAATTCACACTTTTCGAAGTGATGGACTATAGCAGTGAAAGCGATACTCCGCCAGAGGTAATAGAAACTGCAAATGCCGCAATTTCAAATCTGTTACCTGCCAAATCAAAAGTGCAGTATGAGAATACGTATATTAAATTTCGCGAATGGTGTGCAACAAAGAATGTGGTAAAGATATCGGAGAAAGTGCTTTTAGCTTATTTAGAAGAAAAGTCTACAAAAAATGAAACCGCCCACATTGTGGTCTACTTTTTCAATGCTGAAAGCAACACTGAATGTAAAGGAAAACATCGACGTCCGAAAATTTCCAAAATTGGTGCCTTATCTCAAAAATAAATCAGTTGGTTATAGAGGGAAGAAATCAAGAGTTTTAACAGAAGAAGATATTGCTAAATTTATAGTAGAAGCCGACGATGAAACAAATTTATTTAAGAAGGTACTGGTATTTAATTATATTCATTTTATATGAAGCTAAATTTAATGTATTGCAGGTTGTGCTTATTTTGGGCATAAGTGGGGCTTGTCGTCGAGAAGAGTTAGTAAAATTAACAATCGATGACATAGAAGATGTAGGCTCTGTGTTAATTGTGAAAATTCCAGATACAAAAAACTCATTCTGAACGTACTTTTACCGTATCAAATGGACAACATATTGAGATATATCGGAAGTACAGGGCTTTGCGACCGACTCATACTTCAAGTCATCGATTATTCTTGAAATATAATAACGGCAAGTGTGTTAATCAACATGTTGGAATCAATACAATTGGAGAAATTCCCAGTTTGATCGCTAAATGGCTTGGAAAGGAATTGTTTAAGCAATACACTGGCCATTGTTTTAGGCGAACCTCTGCCACTCTTTTGGCCAATGCGGGAGGTAATATGACATCTATTAAGCGCCACGGAGGGTGGAAAAGTACTGCTGTAGCCGAGAGTTATTTAGAAGACAGTTTGAACAACAAAATTAGCATTTCGAATAAGATTGCAAACTGTCAACCCTCCACTTCTCAAAGGAACGCCACTGACGAAGTTCTTGACAACAAGATCTGCACTTCTGGGAGAAGAAAACGTGTGTGATGAGGTGTGTGAGAAAACCTACGGCAACCAATCATCTATAAATACTTCTCTGGGACACTCTAGAATTAATATACAAGATTGTTCCAATTGTTCGATTAATTTTTATTTGTAAGATTTTATTAAATTTGATTAAATTTTGAATACAATATTAGATTCCTATTTTCGTATCTGAATCGTCAAGTTTTTTTTAACGCGTGAAAAAATATTTTTTTTTCACGGTGAAAAAATGATTTCCACCACTTTTTTTGTTATATTAAAAAAAGATACACTTCGCGTATCGATAGTGATGCATAAATGTCGGCTTTTTTTGACGTTTGTATAAAAAGCATTTTTAAGTATTTTTTTGCATATTGTTTTTTTCACCAATTCGGTGTATATTTTTGCAGTTTGTTTCTTTTTTTCCTTTTACTAGGAAGGGGAAGGGAAAATCCCTTTCAGTTATTTTTAAATAGGACATCAATTATTGATTTTTTTGAATTTTTTGCAATGGATATAAACAGGTTATTAGGTGACGAGTTGTCTTATGAGCTCATGTGGAGGGGTATTAAGACAGGCAACACGGTCGCGGAAAAGCGACAACTATTGAGGCAGGCCATTAGGGAAAATGTACCCATTATTAGTCGTTCTGGAAATCCAACAGCAGAATTTCAATCCCTGTCAGCTAAATTAATAGAACTAGGCGGGCAAATTGAAGATTTTGATGAGCTAAACCGAGTTAACGAGCATGCTCGAATAAAGGCTCGTCTTCTTCACATACAACGTAGATTAGAAAATGTAGATTTAGCTGGTCAGGAAGACGAAATAAAACACGAAAATCTTGCTATAATCACTTCTGGATTATTAAAATCTTTAAGTGAGATTTATTTCGTAACAGGTTTGGTCTCTGACGATAATTTAATTTCCCTATCGGAGTCAATTCTTGACTCACCAAATCCACCTGAAGCGTGTGGCTCTTTATTGGATTTTTCTGTGCCCTCTGCGTCTTTAACACCATCACCGCAAGTTATTAATAATGCCAACAAATTGGATGTTTTTTTAAATCCCAATTCCATTATCCCAAATGATAATCCTCCTGTAATGCCTACCCATAGTAGTTCACCTTATAGCCCTGGTAAGGAAATGTTACAACATGAATTGATCAATCGAAATGTGGTAGAACTGATAAAAAAGTTAGACTTGGATTGCTTAAATTCGGTCCACAATAAACATTCCAAAGTCCGCCGAGTTTCTTTTAATGATGAAGTAAGCAATACTCAACCTATTATTTCTAGTTTCTCCAGTAGTGGGGAGCATGAATTTATCAAACCAATTGTAAAAGAGGTCGACGTTAATAATGATACATTTAATCCTTCTAAACGATTAAGTACTAGCACTTCCTTCGGTTTCAATGAAGTTGGTTTTGAAAAAAATCCAGCAATATTAAAGTGGGGTGTATATTTTGACGGCAATAATAGTGTGACAGCTTTTCTCGAAAATATAGAAGAACTTCGGGAATCACGGGGTGTCACTAAAACTCAACTTTTCCAATCTGCCGTGGAACTTTTTAAAGGTGACGCTCGAGTCTGGTTTCGACCTAGGAAACATATTTTTAAAGATTGGGACGACTTAGTTAGTCAACTAAGAGCATCGTTTTTACCGCCTGGGTACGAGACTCGACTAGAAGCTGAAATTAAAAAGCGAACCCAAGGTGCTGACTGAAAATTAATATTGTATGTTTCGGTTATGGAGAATTTATACAACAAACTTTCGAACAAACCGTCTGAAAAATTCCCGGGGAGATACAATAAGAGGTAATTTACTTCCACATATTCAAAGGGGACTTGCGTGCTTGGAGATTGTTACGGTTGAAGAACTTATACGGTACGGACGTAGAATCGAGGAAAGCGAATACAGCAGTAAACTTTATTGTGCCCCATCTGCCGATGGAAGCTTATTGGTGGAACCTGAGTCGGCTTATCGTAAACCACCGACAAAATTTCAAAATCCTCACCTTAACATCATCTCGCGTCAACCTACCACCGAAATTAGTCCCCAAGCTGTGAGTACTTGTTGGAATTGTGGGCAATCGGGACACAGGAGATCGTCCTGTAGACAACCAGCCCGAGTCGTATGCTTCCGTTGTGGGAAAGTCGGTTTCACCATTTCCACTTGCCCTACATGTTCGGAAAACCGAAACACGAGTCACTAGTTAGCCGGTTAGTGACTCAAAATTCCCATAACCCGGTACAACAAAACAAAGACGCTGCTTCAAAACATAAAAGTTTACTCGACTATATTCTGTCGCATGCTGAAGATGATAAACGCCCTTATTTAAAAGTCATGGTTTTAGGTAAAAGTATGTTGGGACTTTTAGATTCTGGTAGCTCTGTTACAGTAGTGGGACGAAATGGCCTAAGTACATTTTGAATTTAGGCTTGAAGTTGGATACTTTTAAAACTGTTTCGTGTGTAGTGGCTAATGGTCAAAATTGTCTTACTCTTGGTATGTCGAAGGCCCCAATGTGTTTAATGGATAAGGTCAAAGTTATTGACGTTTACGTTTTAAAGAATCTATCAACTAAATTAATTTTGGTATGAATTTTTGGCATGCGATGGATATAATTCCGGATTTGAATAGAGATGTTTGGTATTTTGGAGATTCTAACACGAATTTTAATGTATCGTCTATACAAAGTGCATGTACTCTTTCCTCTGATCAATCATCGCGTTTGTCTTCTTTATTGAAAGAAAAATTTTCTAAAATCGGTGATGGACTTGGATATACAAAATTAGCGGAGCATGAAATTAAAATCAAACCAAACGTCGAGCCAATTAAAAGGCGATATTATCCTGTGCCACCTTTTAAGCAGAAGATTCTTGATGAAGAAGTGAAGAAAATGCTTGATTTAGACGTTATTGAGCCTTCTACAAGTGCTTGGTCTTCGCCAGTTCTTTTAGTTCCAAAATCTGGAAGCAATGACTATCGGTTTTGCGTTGATTATCGTTCCCTGAATGCTGTAACCGAAAAAAGATGCGTACCCCATTCCTTATTTTAATTCCATATTAGATAGAATGAGAGGCGCTAAATATATTAGCAGTATAGATATTAAAAGCGCATTTTGGCAGATACCAGTTAAAGCTTCTTCGCGTAAATACACTGCGTTCACTGTGCCTGGTAGAGGGTTATACCAATTTAAAAGAATGCCGTTCGGTTTAACAAACGCTCCCGGTAGCTGGCAAAGATTGATCGATAGGGTACTTGGAATTGATCTTGAACCATTTGTACATGTTTATCTTGATGACATTATTATTATTTCTTCCGATTTTGACACTCATCTGGATATTTTGGATAAAGTTTTTGACAGACTTGTTGCCGCTGGTTTGACATTGAATCAAGAGAAATGTCATTTTTGTCGTCCTTCCTTAAAATATTTGGGTTACGTAGTAGATTCAGAAGGATTAAGAACCGATGTAGAAAAAGTAGAAGCCATGTTGAATGTTGCGTCTCCAAAGAATTCTACCGAAGTTAGAAGGTTTTTAGGTATGGCTGGTTGGTATCGAAGATTTGTGCCAAATTTTTCGTCAATTATTGCGCCTTTAACTAGGTTGATTCAAAAGAACGTAACTTTTAAGTGGAATGACGTTTGTGAAGATGCTTTTAATGAAATTAAAAATTGTCTTGTTACCGCACCTATTTTGACATGTCCCGATTTCAACAAACCCTTTGCTCTACAATGTGATGCCTCTGCATATGGAATCGGTGCCGTTTTAACCCAAAGTTTTGAGGGCGAGGAAAGGGTTATTTGCTTCTTGTCAAGAAGTCTAACCAAACAAGAGCGAAAATACTCCACGACAGAACGCGAATGTTTAAGTGTAATTTGGGCTATCGAGAAGTTATGCCATTATCTCGAGGGGAAACCTTTACGGTAATTACAGACCACGCTTCCCTGATTTGGCTGAATAATCTAAAAGATCCAACGGGACGTTTAGGTAGATGGGCATTACGTCTGCAACCCTTCGACTACGAGATAATTCACAGAAAGGGGAAAGAAAATATAGTACCAGATTTTCTATCTCGATCAGTACCGAATACGTTGGAGGTAACCACTATCTCTAGTATACAAGCATCTTTACACGATACTACGGACCAGTGGTATTTAAAACTTCGCAAAAAAGTAGAAGATTATCCCAACAAGTTTGCTCAGTGGCGAGTTGAGAATAATTTAATTTATAAGTATGTAAGGATTGGCATTCCAGAACTTACCACTGATAGTGAAAATTGGAAGTTAGTGGTACCCAAAGACAAGAGAAAAATGCTAATACAAGAACACCACGACGATGTAAGATCTGGCCATGTTGGAATCAATAAAGTATTTTGGAAGTTACGCAATAATTACACGTGGCCTAAGATGCGGAACGATGTGGTAAAATACGTTAAAGCCTGTAAAATTTGCGCACAACATAAGCCAGAACAAAAGAGTCCCGCTGGACTTATGGGAGATAGAATCCTTCCAATACAACCGTGGCAAACTATTAGTTTAGACTTTATGGGTCCGCTACCGCGATCTTCTCACGGCAACAAATATCTTTTAGTCGTCAGCGACTCATTCAGCAAATTTGTTTTGATTTTTCCGTTACGTGCCGCAAACGCAAGATCACTTTGTCGACATGTTGAGAACGACGTTTTTCTAGTTTTGGCGTTCCACAATTTATAATTTGCGATAATGGTGTCCAAATGAAAAGTAGAGAATTTTCGAATCTATGTAAAAGGTATGAAGTAAAGATTTCATATACTCCTTTGTATTATCCGAGAGCTGATCCCTGTGAGCGAGTGAACCGTGTGGTTAAAACAATGATTGCCTCTTATCTCAATGATAATCAGAGAAAGTGGGACGAAAATTTAAGTGCACTTAGTTGCGCCATAAGGACATCTCGGAGTGAGGCAACCGGATTTTCGCCTTTTTATGTAAATTTTGGTAGAGAGTATGTTCCATGCGGTAGTGATTATGTACTGAAGATAAACATCATGTCAAAGAAAATAAATCTTCGAAATGAAATTAAAGAACGGAATTTAGGTTTTCAAAATTGTTTAAAAGGTTAGCGAAGAAATACTTAAAGCTCAAGAAAAAAACAGGAAAGTTTATAACTTACGCCGCAGACCAGTTCAATATAATATTGGTGATAGAGTCTGGAGAAGAAACAAAGTTCAATCCGACGCTATCAACTACATCAATGCCAAGTTATGTGCCAAATTTGTTGGACCATTTATAATTCAGAAAAAGATAGGTTACTGTACCTATCAATTAATGGATGATAGAGGTACTACTCAAGGTATATGGCATGTACAGGATTTAAAACCATATATAGATCCACTTCCTGATTAAGCTAGTTTGCTGAATTCCTATTTTCCTTTATGTTGACAACTACTGCCTTTCTCTGAATGATTTTCTCTTTGTACTTTTGCAAACAATCGGTAAATTTCTCGCTTTTCTAAATATTGTTTTTCTTTAATGAAAATTTACCTCTTTCCAAGGTAAGGGGGAGTGTCACGGTTGAAAATTGAATTTTTATTTGTTATTTAAATTTTAAGTGCGGCCCTGTCCTGTTGATAGGTACTATCGCAAGACCAGAAAATAGTTGATATTAACAACAATTTTTAAAAGGTATTTTTCGAAAGTTAATGATTGTTAGTTGGGAAAATTATTAGATGTGCCGTTTGCACTGAAATTTTGGTATATATTTTTTTACCGCTCCGATTTGGGATTATTTTGTGCAACGAGCTGTATCGAATACTTTTTTATCCGTCGTTTGTTTGCGAGGTGAAATTAGTGTCTCTTTATGAGGATAAGATCATCTATATTTTTTTGCGACTCAGCATTGACCGAATACTTTCTTTTATTTGGATTATACCCTCGATTACACCATCTACGAGGTAAAGTTGTTTTTATCAAATGTTTTTTGTAAAGGAATTCCTTTTAGGGTCCTTCCTTGGTTAACATCAACCAAGTTTCATTATTAATTGAGCTGTTCGATTTTCTGGAGGTGCGAATTGCTATCTTTCGCCCTGGAGTAACATTGTGAAGTACGAACCAGTTTTTTTGTTTTGAGGATTTTGAGGAATTGGTGCCGTTCATTGATACCGAGCTTGATATCGAACTTTCCGTCACCCTGCATTATTTGGAAACTTTAGTTGGAAGAAAATTATCATTCTCATACGGACAACCAACATCGAAGTCTGTAATTAAGATAAGTGTTTTGTGCTGTCTTTTGTATTAATTGTTATAAGTTGCGTGGATATTGCGCTAAAAAATTTGATTACGAGTTGATTTATTGTTATTCAATTGTTTATGCTTTGTGCATATATATATATAATTTTTTACCATCATACTGTAACCCCAAATATAGCTATACGCGGGAAATCTTGCTTTTGCGAGAAACACAAATTATATATTACTTATATTGCGCGATTATTCTATTACTTATTTTTGCTCGAATCAAACTTTGTGCCGTTGTAATTTTTACAATAAATTCATTTATTTACAGTTCAAGCTTATCTCTTGCAACTCTTGCAATTTTTTATTTTATATCGGGTGACTTCTTTTCTAAAAGCTACTCTTCGTGATTTGGGTAGTAGAGTATTTTTGGGGAGTAATATTTTATAATCACGTGGCGCCTAGGGCAACTTGAATTACTTTCCTTAGTTTTTTTTGCTTGAAAAGAAGTCGCCAATTAAGTTTTTTTCTTGCTCCAATTGAGCTAGCCATAGGAGCATATGCCAAAACCCTGAGATTTGGGAAAATACCATCAATCCCTTTTTGATACCACCTTTTACCGTGGCATAGTTTAATAGTAATCAATTAATTAAATTAAACTTGGATTTCTTTTAGTTAATTTTGTAATTTTTTCTAGCTCATTTGTTTGAATATCATGGTTTGGTAGCTCAATAAAAAGGTTTGGTAATTCATTATTTTGTCGTGATTAATTAATTACATTGAAGCGAAAATAACGCGATTGTCCCGGTTTTACAGAGACGGCTCCAGAATGTAATAATACAATTTAAACTATCTTCTTATGCCCGATTTCTTCAACTATAGTTATCTATCAGTTAAAATACATTAAAGTTAAATTGACGAAATTACTAATGAGGTTGAAAAGAAAATATAGTTGAGGTGATAGGCCATAGAAAGTCTAACCAGTAGACACCTTTTAGACACACAAACATTCAAAAAAGCAGAGTCGCATTTAGCAACATCGTTGAATGAAAAAAATAGCAAACAAAAATTATAATTTCAACAACTTACTGGATGACCTAAGGTTTCGGTCTTATCCACAAAGTGGAATTGATCTCCTCAGACCCAAATTGATAGAGAAAATACAAAATCTACTCACCACCTTTAGCAACCAACTCTGACGCTCGAATGACCCTAACCTTAAAATTGTCACGTGGTAAATGTGTTTGCGAAAAAGCTTAAAACGTTCTATTTTTTAAAATTATTTTTTCTAATTTCTCCAAATTCAAATTTTGGCGTTGCTATCTACCAATGAGGTGTTTGATTTGTCTTTGTTTTGTTGTATGTTTAGTTATTTCGTTGTGGTCTGATTGGATAAGGTGCATATCATTAGTCCCCTTCCAATGCGAATTTTTAATTCAAGAAAGTCTAAATCTATTGTACATTTTTTATTTTCGGTTGGACTTTTTTTGGTTTTTAATTATTTAAAAAATTAGTTGGGAGGTGGGGGCTGGAGACCTGCTAGCTCCACCCTCCCGATTTTGAAAATAATCTTAATAATCGTTTGTGCATGATTTCTTTTGGCTTTATCGTTTTTGTTGCCCCCACCAAGAATATGTCACTTTTTTTTTAGAAAACTAAAACGGTAGCGGAGAGTTTCTACTAAATTTTCAAACCTTTAATATGCTTGCCTGCATTGTAATATTTGGGTACTGAAGGGTGTTTTACACCCCTCAGACCCCATGGATTAATTAGTTTATTTTTTATCAGAAGGAAACTGTAGATATCCCGTGGCAAAGGAACTGGAGGGTGTTCCACACCCCGCAGACACCCCAGTTTAAAATGTTTTGTTTTTTTTCATTCGACGATGTTGCCGAATGCGACTCTGCTTTTTTGAATGTTTACGTTGGTAGTGTGTTGTTAAAAAAGGTGTCTACTTGTTAAATTTTCATTGGCCTATCGCTTCAACTATATTTTCTTTTTATAGTACATTGTGTTTTGGAAATGCAACCGATTCAGGTTCATTTTGTTCAATTTTAATCCTCTTTTGGTTTTTATTTTTCTTTTCATTTTTATTTATTATTTTATTATTATTTTTATTTTGAAAGCCACCGCTTTCTCCGTCGGCCAATATCTCTTTTCCCTTTCGAGTTGTAAGAGAGTATTTTCTTTAGAATTCTTTTGTCTTCCGTTCTATTTAGGTGCGATTTTCCATTTTTTCTTTCATTGACGGAGAAGGTTTGCACTTCGGCGCAAATGTCTTCGTTTCTTATGTGTCCAGTCTTGTGTAGCCTTTGGTTCTTCTTAGGAATTGCATCTCCCCATGTATGAAAACCGATCTCTTGCAGTCGCACGTTAGGACAAGTACCATTGCTTGCCTTACGAGTTAAACGTAATTTAATTAATTTTTTTTTTATATTTCAATAAATTATTATTTTGCAACTATTAATTTACTGAGGTGGCATTTTGTAACTTCTGAAATCTTTAATAGATCAAAAAAATTATATCATTCTGTTGACAATAGATTTGGCTGTATTTAATTATCTTACGTTTAGGAGATGGTTTCTTCAATAAATTGAATACTTCTCATTGCATGTAACTTTATTGATTTTTATACAATAACAAATTACATCAATTAATGTCGCATTGCAACAAACGTGGTAATAAATTCTATAAGCTTCTAATAGCTATTTATGGTACTAGTGTGTAATATTGCAAATAAGTCACGGCAGAAAAATGTTACCCCGGGAGCCCATAGGGCAAGTTTTAGTCCCAGCTCACTAGTGTCTTATATGTAAGTTTATTGGTTTAAATCTCGCCAAGAGTTAATTAACCGTGATTGCGATTTTTACCATTTTTTTTGTAAATTATGAAAGATAGCAATGCCATTTAGACATAAAAAAATAAAATTTGCGAATGGACCACAAATTTGGTTAAAAAACGACTTTAGAAATTATTTTTGAATGTAATTTTCCGAGAGGTCAACCGCTAGAGGAAATCGTGTACAATTAACTTCACACTTCACGTACTTCATCATAATTGATGAATTTTTTCTGATTTTTTGATTTTTCAATTTCTTGTTTATGCTTGTGTAATGGCATTTGAAAATGTTGAACTAAATATTTATAATAAATATTTTAAATACATTATGTATTTTTTTCGGTGTAAATTGTTTTCCGTTTACTGTATACTAAAATGTCAGGAAAATTAAAATTTTTGTCAGGAAAAACCTGGAAAAGTCAAGGAATTTTGCTTTGAAAAATTTAGTGGGAACCTTGCAGGATCTATTGCCAATGCTAACAGCTACAGCTAGCCGAATCGAACATCAAGGGCTCAGTCAGATTAAAATAAATTTTGTAATTGCAAGGCGTTTGTTCCTCAAGCATACATTTTGTTTTTAAAGTAGCTTTTAACAACGATAAAATCCATCAATTTTACTGTCTATGCGGGCTGTAGATCAATTTTTAGTGGATTTTCAATCATTTAGGGATGAGTTTAACTCATCCCCAGATTTTAAAAATCAAAAAAAAAGCTCTATAACGGTGTCTTAAAACTAAAAATGTAAGGTAAAAATTTGAATTTATAAAAATTAAAAAAAGAAATTTTTTAAAATAATTTTGAAAATTTTATTGGTTTAAAATTATTTTTGGTAATGTGTTGTGAAAAGATATCTACTTGTTAGATTTACACTGGCCGAACACCTCAACTATATTTTCTTTTCTATTTATAATTCAGGTCAACTATGTTTGCCTTTTTTTAGCATTTCTAAAAATTTTCAAAATTATTTTTTAAAATTCAATTGCAAACCGAATTCCTTCTGTATTTCTTTTAATGTCTTTAATTATCTGTTTTTCTTCCGTAGCATAAGCTTTACACTTCTTTATTTTTAAACATTGAATAGTTGTAAAACAAAAACTTAACAAAACTTTTTTTCCAGAAAAATGGATGAACCTCGTTACCTAAAAGCGGCTATCATGTGTTTCGTAATACTAGGGCACTGGAAATATTTAATGCCTAATAAAATACTGCAAGTTTTATACAACGGATATGGGATAATATGTCTTTTATTGTCTGTGTTCTTCTGGTTTGGTATTGCATTTAATTTGTTTATGTCTTTAGATAGAGAGATAAAGTATTTAGCTGAATGCTCCAATTTAACAGCGTTATTGACATCGGGAATAATAAAACTTCTACTTGTCAATACGAAACCTATTCGCCAATTAATCAAAACCCTTCAAATTACTGAACGCAATATTTTGTTGTATTGTGATGATTATAAAATTAAAAATATTTAATCAACAAATGAAAGGAAATTATATATTGGGCGTAGTTTTGTTTATTTGTGCAATGGCAGCCACTTCTCCTATACGATACAATCACTAATTTCTGAAGGTACTAATACTGTGCCAAGAACGATTTATTTTCAAAATGGAACTACACATCATAGACATGTGGTTTATCAGACAGATATGTGGGTGCCGTTTAATTCTGCTGAATATTATGAACTACATTTGCTGGTATCCGTCGTTTGCGGCTTTTGCTTAATGACGGACATGGCAGGTTCTAATAATATAATTATCAGTTTAATGAGCTTTGGAATTGGGCAATTGAAATGTGTACAAGAAGAAATAAAAAATTGTAATAATTTTGACAAAACTAACTTAACACAACCCGAAATCGATGTACGGATTTATGAAAATGTTAGGAAAGCTATAATTTATCATCAAAATGTAATAAGGTATGCATAGATAAGAGAGATCATCTATGAAGGTATGTTTATATAACTCGCACTTATTTTTTTGTTAAGCAAAATCTTCAACCTCGCGCTGTGCGTTGTGGAGAATTTTCTTGTACCATAGGTTAGAATTGATTTCTGTTTGCCTAGCAACCTCAATGCTGTTCCAAAGCTACTATCACAGTATAATAAGATATACAGTAGTGTCACTCCCTGTAAATAATATTAAATTCGATGTGCCAAAATGTGCTCGCGCATTCTGCACTGCGCAGGTCTTTTCAAAGTACTATGATATGTTGTCGGTATTTATCTATCGGTATTTATGATGCGCTAAAATTATTTGCAGTTTTCAATAACTAAATTTGCATTATTCGCAAAATTTCAACTTGAATGCAAATAAATATGAATAAAAATGTAATAAATTATAATACGTAACTTTTATACCAATGCTAAATGTGCATATTTTGAACATTTCGATAAAATTGTTATAAATTTATAGTCACAGAACGAGTTAAAAAAACAAAAAAAATAAAACAATTATCATAATAACTTAAAAACTAATAAAAATAACATAAGATTAACATTTCTATGAATATACAAATAGCAAACATAAATATCAAAATAACTTAAAAAATAATAATGTTTATAATTGTGTAATGTTAACAATCTTTTGATTTTTAAGTGTAATTTAAAGTATAAAAAATTCTTACTCTTGTAAATAAGGATAATAAGTAAGCCATTGGAAAATTTGTACATGGTGGAATAAATTAAACATTTTAAAATTCTTGCTTTAATTTTTGTCCTGTTTGAGTTTTGGTGCATATTGTAGGAAAAAATGGCGCAAAATTTAACGTCTAAATTTTAATGTAGCTATAAAACTTGGTAGGTTGCATTTTTTAAATTCGAAAAATGCTACTCTTCAACAGCCTTTTTAGATTCTAGAGAAATTAATAAGTAGTTCAAATCGGTACCTATCGGAACGAATAAAATTTCTTCAAGTCTTTTATTTAATTTTTTGTGCTTGAATTCATATTTTAAGAAAAATAGCATAAAATTGAACATCCAAACTTTTAATATAAGAAATATATGTTTCATTTTACACAAATATAAGTTACTGCAATACATTTCTACTTATCGTATCAAATGAATCTTTAAAAAGTTCAGCATCTTATACATAAATATCTTCGTCCTCATGTAAGACTACTAATAAGAACTGTAACACACCCTAAAATTCTTTTAATAAATTACTTATAATTCGTATAATCATAAAATGCACGCATACCTTTGTATAACCACATACATACATACATACATGCCTTTCCAAGTTTCTAACAATGGGCATATTCAGCACTCGCTGTTGGGTTTATCGGCAAATGAAATTCTGTCGAACGCATATATTTGAATATCCGTGACCAACCAATTGTAAGTATACATTCACTGCAACCAAATTATAGACAGGTACGGGTATATTTTGCTGAACACGACCCTTGTTGTTTTGAAATGTTTTCAGTTTTTAACTATTAACATTGCTTGTTTGTTCACATAGGTACTTGATAATTATTTTCCAATTTTATAAGCCATTAACATTATACGTAAAATGCTACAAATTAATAAATATGTTTTAGATTGAATAATTTGTGTTTCACTCAACGCAATAAAATATCTTGTTTTAGAAAAATATTGAGAGGGTATTCCATAATGCACTCAAATCAACGGTTATTACCACAACAACACTTATCTTAACGGTCTTTATTACTTAAAAATTAATTTAAAAATAATACCAGAATGATCTGTCAGAATTAATAACTGAGAAACGACCACATTTGGCTACATTCGGTAAACATACGTGCCTGCGCGGTGAAGGATGCGCAAAATTCTGCCGAGCAAAAAAATTCTCGGAGTGACAATACTGATTATAATAATATCTCTACCAAAAAAATGTTTGAAGGAATGAGACAAGAGGCAACTACTGTAGTGGCATGAAAACGAAAAAATGTGACTGTAGAATAAAATTAAAATGTACTTGATCTGCATACGTTCTGGAAGCTAGACCAATGGTACTCAACCGGTGTGTGGGAGTATAGCTACCTCTGGGATGGGAAAAAATAATCGAATGCGTTAGCAAAGCAACAAAAAGTTACAGAAAATTTTATTTGCACCATCATTGATTCCGTTACTCTAACAGTAGCGTAAGCACCTGTAGCACTACAAAAGTGGAAAAAAAATAATATGTATATAAGGGTTCGCGTACAGTGGATCCGAATTCGGACGAACGGCGTTGGTCAGAATTCGGACAAATGCTGAACGATATAACATTGAAACGCTATTAGCCGAACAGTGGATCCGAATGAACTTGCGATTTAATTGTTGGTCCGAAATCGGACGAAATATCAATTTCACTTTGCATTTACATGATAGACACCGCGTTGCAGTTTTAGCAACATAACGTAATCGTGTTTATGTTATAACAAGATTGCGAAAATAATATCCCTGTATTTTTGTAAAGTAGACTCCTAATAAATTTTTTATGTTTATAAAATTTTTACAATTTTTTTAAATATTATTCTTAATTTCTTAATTTACTATCTCGATTTCGACTAAATTATTAAAAATATAAAAGGGTTGGACTAATCAGATATTTTTAAAAAGAAATAAATTTGGGGAATTCAATCATTTATTTAACAATTTAAAAGCAAAAATATTAATTGTTTTAATTAATAATCATGTTACTGTATGAACACAGGAATTGCAAGACCGATATCCTTGCATTTTGTAAAGTACGTAGATACATAAATTTTGAATGATTATAAAATCTTGAAGAACAATAACCAAACTTACACTTACTTATAAAGTTGCATACATATATACATAAATAAATTAATTAGGACTTGAACGTTACATCCTGTCATCATAAACATGATACGTTGCGTTGCTAAAACCGTTACGCGGCTTCTGTGATTTACCTGATACTTCGTCATTACATTATTTCCTTAAGTTTGGTTTATGTTCTTCAAGATTTGACCAAAATAAGGGGCTGTCGCAATTAATCGATATCCGAATTAATCGGATTCGATTGTATATTCAAAAGTAAACGTATTTATTTATTTTAGCAAATAAAAAAATATTAAGTTATCCGGTTGTAAAACGTTAAATAAATGATTGGATTCCCCAAATTTATTTCTTTTTAAAAATATCTGATTAGTCCAACACTTTTATATTTCTAATAATTTAGTCGAAATCTGGACAGTAAATTTAGACTTAAATATGTAATATTTAAAAAAATTGCAAGAATTTTATAATCATAAAAAATTTATTAGGAGTCTATTTTACAAAAATACAGAGATATCATTCTCGCAATCTTGTCATAACATAAACACGATTACGTTATGCTGCTAAAACAGCGACGCGGTGTCTATCATGTAAATGCAAAGTGAAACTGATATTTCGTCCGATTTCGGACCAACAATTAAATCGCAAGTTCATTCGGATCCACTGTTCGCGCTACATAGCGTTTCAATGTTATGGGATCGTTCGCAGCTTTTCGTCCGAATTCTGACCAACGCCGTTCGTCCGAATTCGGATCCACTGTACGCGCACCCTTATTCTGCTCAAAAGCAAGTGCAAAAAATCAATTAGAAAGTAAACAACTTAAAAGCTGCATTTAGAATTAAAATTGATTGATTAACTAAAAATTACCTATTTTAAAGTCTGATTCAAATGTTGTTTTCAAGATAATCCAGGTGTCTTAAAATTCTATCAGAAAAATCAAAAATTGATTGAAAACGGACACCTGATGGTGATTTTGTACCAATTGCATTTTAAGAAATTCTGTTTCAGGTTTATTGAGGACCTCAACGATGTCCTAAATTCATTTTTATTAGTTGATTCTCTAAGCAATATACTTCAAATTGCTGTTTGCAGTTATTTCCTTACAGTCGCAGTGAGTATTTTTGATTCGCGATATACTCAAATAGAAAATAATGCAAAATTATTAGGATGAATATGATGCCGGCTTCATTAAAATGGTTATTCACTTATCGGTACTGGTGTATCAATTATTTCTGTACAATTGGCATGGAAACGAAATCAATTTAGAGGTACACATTTATTACTCCTATATTATTTTTATTAACCCTTTCAGACCCACGGTATAGTATACGAGGGTGAGAGTTAAGATTTCCGGGTTCGTAGATACAATTTTCCCTATAGAAATGGCTATATCAAACGAAAGAACACAAAAATACAAGCTCTCTAAGGTGAAGATCAATCTTGTCGGAGTTGTAATAAGGCCACAATTTAATTTTGAAAATTGCAATTTTCCCATAAGAAATACATGTAAGTGTATTATTGCGTAATATTACGCAATAATTTTATGCATTTTGATAACAGTCCGTGCACATTTATACTAGCGGATATACCTTAGGGCGGGACTCACTAGAGCAGCGTTAGGAAGGAGTCAGTCGCTCCCTGGGATTCGCCGCGTCAACTTTCAAACTTTTCGATTTGAAATCGCTTAGGGGATGTTTTAAATAAGTTTAGCGCGTGTCAAAACCGTTCGGAGCGCCCTTTAAGACCATCCAAGGGGACTCTCCAAGGATTGCGGAGAATAGGTTTTGACAGCGCAACCAAATCCGAAACGAATTCACATAAAAAGTGATTTTTTTTCGAAAATTTGTTGTCCGATCAAAAATCCATTATCTATCATAATTCGTGCTAAAACCCGAGATTCTGGTATATTTACGGTCGCCACCACCTATTTCAATTTTGGGGCGGGGTTATACTTCAAAAGAGCCAATGATAAAATTGCATTCCAAATTAACTTTAAAGCCGTTTTTTTCAAAATTGTGTAAATATTCCGCCAATTTTATTTTTTTATATGCTATTGGGACCCTCATCTTTCAAAATCCACTTCAAAAGTGGTAAAAATCGCGATCCGGGAATCTTAACCGTCACCGTATACGAGTAGTGTACCTACGTTTCATTAAATTATTCCGAGGTTGATGATAAAGTTATACGCTAGATCACAATCATTTTTCAATGAAAGAAACACGAAAAATTATATAAAATATAAGAAAATGTTCCACAAGAAACATAAACTGTATAATAATGTAAAATAATTAATTAGTTTGGATAAAAATTCGGGTCTGAAAGGGTTAAGGAATATAACAATTTTTGTGATTTTCTTTTTCAGGAAAAATAAACTGAATGAATTTTTTTTTAATTATTCAAAGTAAGGAAATTACGATATAATTTCCTCTTTGCTAAGGTGGTTTCAGGCGATCTCCACGGTCGCACATCCACGATTCCATTGCACAATCCCTTTTTAGAATTTGTGCCACTGTGAAATAGAACCGTCAATCATCGCAGGCTATACCTCTAACTTATCTTCAACCAGTTAACGCTCGCAAAACCATTCAGTAGCGTCCACCTTGGCCTTATCGTAACACGTGTTGTTTTAATTTCGTATTTTTTTTCTTTATTTATTAAGTTATGTTTAAGTAAAGTTTAATTATTTTTTTGGTTTTACCTTGGTTTTTATTGATAGCAAAGATATTTTTTAACGACACCACTCTTGAGGATATGTTTTATGCACTATCAAATTTAATTTAAAAATTTTACTACGCCAATCTTTCTATCTATAATATAAAAATGGATGTATGTTTGTGTGTTTGTGTGTTTGTTCCTTATAGACTCCTAGACCGTTCGACCGATCCCAACCAAATTTTGCACAGTTACTCTCTAGGACCCTAAAGAGGTTTTCCGCTAAAAACCGGGACCGAAAAGCTTAATTTAAAAAAAAAAGTGAAAAATTGCGGACGCGCATGAATGGAACGAGATTCCCATCGCCAATACCTGTAATTGATATATGGTAATTTTACGTTGGTATATTCACATTCAGTATCTACACTATTATAAGTGATTTAAAATACTGGAGAAGAAAAGCTGTAGAGAAAATTGTAGAGTACAATATAAACCGTTCTAAAACACTCGACAACGGGAACACTAAAAATCATTCTGAAACGCTCTAGCAACGGGAAGCAAGATTTCCCGTCGAGAAGAAAACCTTAAGCGAAGCAGGATACTCGGGAAAATCTAAATACTTCACACAAAGGCAAAGTATTTTAATTATAGGGAAACCCCGGGCGAAGCCAGGTATCCAGCTATTCAATCATTCAGACAAAGGCAGAGTTCCACCTTTTTAATGAGACCCCGGGCGAAGCCGGGTATCCAGCTGGTGATAATATAAAACTTCAATCTGTTTTGTTATTCAAGGTGGCAAATACTAGTGTTATTTGGCTATAAAATGCACAACGGTTAAAACAGAGTACAGATAATTCAGTACAGAGTACTGTTCAGTTCAGTTCAGAGTACAGATAAACATTCAAATAAATTTGAACATTCAAATATATCATATTGTAAATTTGAGCACGGTACGTTATCTGTACTCTGTTTTTAACCGTGGTTTGTTCTTATGGCCAAATAACATTTGTATTTGCCACCTTAATAACGGTTGGCCTTATGAATTTTAAACATTTTTCCACCTGATATTTGCGATTACGCAATTGGTTGATTATACGAGTAGTTCCTTGCATCCTCTGAACCCTGGTAAATGAAGTGGCTGAAGGGTAATGAAGGCACTGCAACTAGAGATACAATCATATCATTACTATATTAAATTTGTTTTAACTTTTTATAAAAATTAATAATATTATCAGGTACAATGATTGACGGTTCTTGTCGTATTTCACTTTGGCACGAACTTTAGAAATGAGGTTATTCAGCAACATCGTAATCACTCCTTTCTTATAGAGAAGTACATGAGGAGACATTCTTGATAGCGTTTGGTCGTTATAGAACTCGGTGGAACAAATTAAAGAATCAAACTGTAATAGTTTGATTCTGTTATGTTCACTGACCAAGTGTACAGTTCTGCCTCCTTTTAACAACGTTTCGAAGATTTTTGTTGTGACAAACAGTAACACAGTTTGTTTTCCAATTTTTCCAATTTCTTCCGGGCCGTCAAGGTAGAAACATCTTTTTTCAATGTCTTTGTTATCAACTGCAGCAACGATTCTTTCGAAACATTCAGTTGATTTGCGATGAGCATAAGTTGGTCTTCTTCACGCCTTTCATAAAGTGGATAATAAACCTGAGCTTCTGATTCGTTTCCAGTTGATTGCTTCTCATTATGTCTTTTTGCACTAACGCAATTTGCTGCTGATTAATGGAGGTGAACGAGAAGTGTCATGACTGCATGCGAACGATTATGCATTGCACGTTTCAACAACTTTTACAACGCTTCCAGAACATTTATTCACATGTCCCTCCCTATTTCTGCTGACTTTTTATTTCTTAGTTTTAAGGTTTTACCCACCAGTTGTAATGGATTGAATGAGATTTTCCTACCAGATATTCCAAACATGTGACAACTGCAAATAAATGTATTATTTTATTTTTAATTTTTAGAGTTTGAAGGTAGCAGATGCTTGCTATGAAAGTGAATGGTACACATACACTCCAGAAGTTAAGAAGATGTTATGGATAGTAATGATGAGGAGCCAAAAGCCACTTGAAGTTCATGCTGGTCCTTGGTTTTCACTATCAATGCCTACATTGATTATGGTATAATCTGTTATCAGAATAATAACTGCCAGCATAGTAATTAAGATTTTGTAACACTTACAGATATTGAAATCAAGTTACACTTATTGTGCAGCACTACGGGAATTAACAAAATAAATTCGTCATATAACTGTAATTTTTATTTAAAGATTTTGACTGTGTGATTTTGGATCACCGCTAAATTACAGTTTTTTGTCATTTCCATGACGACAAAATGAAAGCAGATGTGAATTTTATCCATCCTGTGAACTGCAAGCTGCATTTAATAGTGTTTTTACATTTCTACACTTAACACTACTACAATATAAAAAATATCAATCGCTAATTTAAATTAATTTTTGTCTTAAAAAGTAGCAATTACACGTTAAATTCTAATATTAATCAAAATAAATTTAAAATTGTACTTAAAATAATTTTTCCACTTGTTATGCATTTGTATATCTTATGTATTTTATTGTGCATTTGTATATCTTATGTATTTTATTGTTGTTGTTGTTATGTATAATTGTTGCAACTAATAAAGATTATTGTTATTATAATTAAAAATATTGCAAAATTAAAGTGAGCTATTATATAATAACTTTATATGTTTTATAAAAAAGTTTTCAATCTTTTACAAGCTAAGTGAAATTTAAAAAATTTTCTAATTTACATTTTTAGTTGTAAGACACCATTGTAATGTTTGTTTTGCCTTTTAAAGTTTCCTCAGTTAGGGTAAAAGCCGGATAGTTGCCTCGGACGGATACTTGCCCCGGTTATTAATACACTATGTTAGGAATATAATTTGTGTTAGCGCTTTACTACAATAAGTAGTGACGCAGACTTTAGTGCCGCGTGAGCCATCGGAATAGGGTACGGTTTTGTCCGTGTGAGCAAATATCTTCGCGGCGAAACTGTGACAGGCGTTTTACTTATATTGGTAAGTAATTTTATTGAATATTTTATTACTGATCGTGATTCCAGGCAACTGTTTGTTTCTTTGCATGCATTAGAGTTTAAATTACATTGTTTATTATGTTTTATTGCAAAATAACTTTTATTTATTTCGTAAATGTAAAGGGCAAGTATCCGCATCAAAAGGATAGTCGCCCTACTTACTGTTGCGGATAGTTGCTAGAGACTTAATATTTTTAACAAGCAAAGATGAATTTTGTTTTCTTGTTGATTTTTCAATTCACTATGACTAATTTGTTGTAATTGAAATAAAATCTACTTAACTGTTTTATATATTTATTCTAGATAATCAAAATGCCTCGCAAATATAAACGAAAACCAGGCGTGGTGCCACGTAACATCAACTGGACAGAAGATAGCTTAACCTTTGCTTTGGAAGAATTGAGAGAAAAGAAAAAAAGTATTAATGAAATTTCTCGAACATATGGAATATCCTCTCGAACTTTAAGAAGGCGCTACGAAACAAGTAACCAGCAACTGCTAACTCAAGGTATATTTTTTATTTTAAGGTGTATACCTAGTAGTATAAATACAAAATTCTATCTACATACCTTCTTAGCTAACGTAATTGTATTTTGGTCACTTCTAGGAAAATATCAGTTCTTGGCTTCCAAAATGAAAAAGACTGGTAGCTCATATATTGAAGCTCGGAGACGCCGGTTTTCCTCCGGACAGAATTGTGATTCGCCAATTAGCTTATCACTTTGCCGAAAAGTTGAAATTAAAACACAGTTTCAACAATGAGAATGAAATGGCTGGACCACAATGGCTAAAAGCTTTCTTGAAAGAAATCCTGAAATAAACTCAACGATAAAATTATCAAGAAGAAGGATAAAGCGGAGAAAATAACAAAACAAAAAATTACGAAAACTAAAATTACCACAGAGACAAAAAAATAAACAAGTTGGGGACAAGAAAAGCATTAAGATATTAAAAGTTAAAAATTCTAATTCAATAGAAAATACGACTAAAAAGTTTCAGTTGATAATTATTGCGTAGAATGTTATGAGAATTATAATTTGACTAAATCAAAATCAGATTGGATTCAATGTGAGCTGTGTCAGATGTGTTGCATGAAACATGTACAATATTCAAAAACTATTGTAAAAGATTGAAAAGTTAGAAACTTAGTGCTGGAAAATTAATGTTAATACCAAAGTTAATTACCAAATTGTTGTATTCTTAAGAAAAGTGCTAATATTTTATAATAATTAGATAACTTTAAGATTGAATAATATTTTTATAATTAAAATCATTAAAATTGCAAACTATTTAATATGTTAATTAATATTTTAATGATTGATATAATAAAAGATTATAAATTATAAAGAATGTTAAATAAATAATAAAGATTGTTTTAATTGATATTTTTCAAAAATTATAATTCTATCCGTAAAGGCAATATTCCGAGCTTTTACCTAAATAGCTCTAAACAACATTTATTCATAACCATTGTTAATTATCAGTATAAAAATATTATTTTAGAAGATAAAAGGCCCATGTTTTAAGAATATCTAAATAATTTTCAGAAGTTCATATTTTCAAAAATTAAACTTTTCGTAAAGTTTCGGTTTATAAACTAGCTCTAAATGAATGAATATGGACTAAAATTCATAAAAATCCAAAAACATTGTACAACAATGTCTTATACTAAAAATGTAAGTTGGAAAACTTTTAAATTTCACTTTGCTTGTAAAAATTTGAAACTTTTTTATAAATCATATAATTTCATAAGTTAAAAACTATTTATAATATGTTTATACCTATGATATTTGAATTTTATTTTATGGCGATAATTATTTATGATTAGCACCTGTAATTTTCTTACCTGGCTTTGCTCAGTCGTTGGTAATAATTACCAACCAAATTGTTGATTCATTTTTATGAAATTTGGTTTACCATGAGACTCATAAAATTTAATTTTTAACTTTTCTGAAAAATCAATTAATAAAAAGAAAATCGTCTTTAATGAACAAATTGATAAGTTTAATTTACTGTAATTTTCTGTTCAAGTTCGTTTCTGTTAAGTTTTCAAATATATAAGCTTCTACCCCAAATATGATTCTAATAATTCCAAATAAAATTAATTTAATATTCATTTCATAATTTTAAATTTCATCTCTTGAGAGAAAAACTTTTTTAAAAAATGAAATATCGTATTCATGTGCAGGACGTTTTTTAAACTTTCACACACAAAACGATTTGACATTCTTGCTGGTTAATGTAATTTCTAGTTTTGAGTCGATTGCAAAAGTGGTAAGTTGATTTTATATTTTCGTTATCAATCTGGGTCTGAAGAGATCAATTCCAAAATTTGACTAGTACTAACATTTGTAATACACAAAAATGAACACTGAGATATAATATTATCATCCACTAAATTAATTCAACATGTTAAACAATTTAAATTTCAAAACTAAACTGTACTGCCACTTACTGGAAATTTATTGAAGTTTAAAGAAGAAAACTTCTAATAATTAAAATTATCTTTAATACAAATATATTTCAATTTTTAATAATATCCATGCTCTCGGTTAAACATTTTTTCGCAATAAAACAATACTTTATATTATTGGCGGCTCACTCCATAGTACCAATGTGCCAAGACACCATTCTTAAGAATCCTGTTTCATGAATTCTTAGTTTAATTTTCAAAATTATAGTAAAGGCGCCAACAAAATTTCTTACAAAGACTATCTCACAAAATTCTTAGAATGAAATCTGTCTGTTTGTGTATAACCTTTCACGATATTTTCAAAAAATCATATTTGGTCAAACTCGGTAATGACTTGAGACTTTAAAAAAATATCATCATCGTCTGCACGTTTTGAGCTGCTGCTTGTTACGTCACTCTTTTTTGGGCGCCCCACATTTCTTCTGCCTCTAGGACTGTATTTAAACATTTTCTTTGGTATACGACCGTTTTCCATCCTTTCTAGATGTTGCATCCAAAATCTTCTATATTCTGCAATTTGATCGTTTAAGCTGAATATATTTAGTTCTTGTTGAATGTCGATGTTCCGTTTTTTATCAATTCTTTTATACCCTGCGATTTCTCTTAGAAATCGCATCTCTGCACTTTGCAATCGCTTTTCATTTCCTTTTGTTAGCGTCCATGTCTCGTTACGATATGTAACGCTTGGTATCTAAATTGCTTTATAGAACTTCATTGCGGTCTTTTGGCTGTTTTTATTTTTAAAAGTTTTTTTAATGGTTCCATTAATGTAGTTGTAGTTCTCTATTTTATTTTGTATGTCCTTTTCTTCGTATAAGGAAATTGTGCACCCAAGGTATTTGAAGTTGTTAACTTCCTCTATAAAATGATCGTTGAGCACTATCTTGGATCTAACTTGGTCTTGCTCTCTGAAAGCCATTACTTTTGTTTTTGTTACAGATATGATCATATTATAATTTTTAAGAGTTTGACTAAGCTTGTATAATGCATATTGTAAGGAATCTTCGGTGTTTGCTATTATAAAAAAATATTCAAAATCAAATATTTATTTTTTTTTTCATCAGGATCTAAAAAAATCCAATTCCTAGATAAGTATTTATGTTATGTTATGGACCAGGAAGATAGAGAAGACGAATTTCATCTAGTCTCCCCGGAAGAGTTGCGGGCGGCGATTCAAAAGACGCCCGCCTGACGACATCCCCGCAGAGGTCGTAAAGGAGGCGGCCACCAGGCACCCGGAGCCGTTCCTCGGGCTTTTCAATCAGTGTCTGAAGGACGGCGTTTTCTCGGGTTGCTGGAAGAAAGTCAGGCTCGTCCTGATCAGGAAGGGCAATAAACCTCTAGATTGCCCTTCTTCCTATAGGCTCATTTGTCTCCTGGATCACTCCTCCCAACTCTTGGAGAGAGTGATCCTGGGCCGATTACAGGGCGAGCTAGAACGGCTCGGTGGTCTATCGCCGAACCAGTACGGCTTTCTAAAATCAAAATCAACGGTGGACGCTCTCACGACCATAAAGGCCATCGCGGAGGATGCCAAGGAAGGGACGTGGAGGACGCGGCGTTTATGCCGATGATCACCTTGGACGTAAAGAACGCGTTCAATACGGTCAGGTGGGAGCGCATAAACGAAGCGCTAAGGGAATTGGGGGTGGCGGCGTACCCGAGAAGAATCTCTTCTTCTTCTTCGTTATCCTCTTGACAGAGGAGTCGTGATCACTTCTTCGCTCTTTTCTTTCCGTTCACTTCGCCTCTCCATTGCCAACTCGTCGCACTATCTCGCGCCATCTCTCTCTGTTGCTCGCCTCTCTAGTGGCGTGTTGAAGGGAGCTGTTTGTGACTTCTTTCACCTGATCCAGCCAACGCTTCGGGGAACGTCCTCTCGACCTGGTACCTTCTATCTTTCCCTGTACTATAAGCTTCTCCAGGCCGTCATCCCGTTCTCTCGTTATGTGTCCAAAGTATCTGAGTACTCGTTGGCTTACTGTTTGCGATAGTCTTTGTGGTTCTTTAATTTCTTTAAGAATGGACACATTCGTTCTTCTTGCAGTCCATGGTATGCGGAGCATTCTTCTCCAGCACCACATCTCGAAGGCGTCGATCTTTCTACGGTCCTGCATCTTTATCGTCCAAGACTCTGCACCGTACAGTACTATTGGAAAGACTAGTGTTTTACCATCAATTTCTTAGTTGCAAGTGTGATATCTTTTTCTTTCCATAATCTCTGCAAACTGCGGACAGCATTTCTTGCTATTTCGCTGCGCCGCTTTATTTCTTGCGTGCTTCCACCTTCGTTGCTGATGAGTACTCCCAAATATATATATTGGTTAACCACAGCGTAGTGAGAGACTTGTTGGATTTCCGGGTTATTATTCCTGCCACGGTCCACTATCAGTACCTTTGTTTTATCTTTATTAATAGTCAAGCCACATTTGCGGCTTTCGTCTTCAAGTCTCTGCATTAGCAGGGTCAGTTCTTCTGTAGAATTGGCAAAGAGGGCGGTGTCATCGGCGTATTGTAAGTTATTTATTTTTCGCCTCCAACTGTAAAACCGCTGTCCCATCCTTCCAGGGTCTTTCGCATGACATATTCACCGTACAAATTAAATAGCATTGGGGACAGAATGCAACCCTGTCTCCTCCCTTTCTATCTTACATGGCTTCGAGTGCCTGTCATTTACTTTCACCTAAGTGTCGCGTGTATTGCCAAGGGTCTGCTGAGCAGCCTCGGAAGATCTCACTACGACGGCTCTGACGTTACCTTCGCAGGGGGCGCAGGGGCTCCAAATAGACGAGCTCTGTTAGGAAAGAGGTGGCGATCTTGTGTGCCAGGGCTCTCCGTGCCCCACCCTTGGAATCTCCTAGGACGGCGGCTCGCACCACTTGCGCAGGGGTCAGCATAGTGGGCTTCGCCGACGATCTTACCTCGTGGTCGTCGGTAAAGAGGTGGCCAAATTACATCTTCTGCCAACCGCTCCATCCAGATAATTTCCGATTGGATGGAGGAAAGAAGCCTCGCACTCGTGCCGGAGAAGACGAGTTTCTGTTGTTTTCCGGTGGAGAAAGCTGGACCCAGCCGTCATCAGATGGGTGGAATTTCCATCTTTCCGGCCGACACCGCAAGTGCCTTGGTGTCACTTTGACAAGGCACTGTCTTTTCGCCCCCACATCTGCGCGGTCCCCAAAAAGGCCTAAGAGGTTCTCGGTGCTCTGACTAGGCTTATGCCTAACATCGGGAGGCCTAAGGCCAGCAGTAGGAAGATCTTGGGCGGATGCGCTGAGGTACGATTCGTACCGGTTACAGCTCCAGCGCATCCAGCGGAAGGTGGCTATACGTACCATCAGCGCCTATCGCACTATCTCCACAGATGCGGCGCTGGTGTTAGCCTCCATGCCCCCCATACATCTGCTGGCGGAAGAGCGCCGAGACAATTACCGGGCCGATAAGGCCCAAAAGGCTGAAAACCGGCGCCTCCTTCAACAGAGGCGGCAGGAATTGTGGAAGGAATCCGGTGGGGGGAGGTGGACATACACCCTCATACCGAATTTGGACGTCTGGGTGGGGAAGACCTTCGGAGAGCTGAATTTTCATCTCTCACAGGCCCTATCTGGCCACGGATGCTTCAACGAGTATCTACAGAGGATGGCAAAAGCAGCGAACAACAGCTGCTTTTACTGCGGTAAAATCAACACCGCAGAACATACCATCCTCCGTTGTAGCGAGTTCGTGGCCGAGAGATCCGAATTGAAGGCCAGGCTCTCCGAAAGGTTATCTCCCCAAAATTTGATCGGGTTCATGCTGCTCTCCAGCGAGAATTGAAGAGCTGTTGACTTCTACGTCAACAGCATTCTTCAGCAGCATTTCACCTCTGCGTCTCGGGTTTTTCTTGGACATTCTGTGGTTATGTGGGCTGCTAAGCATTTGACGCATCTTGGGAGAAGGTTACAGTTGGAGCTTCTATGACCAAAAGCCTGGCATCTATAGCATTGAGTTCGGCTGGATATTTTGGCGTACGGCTGCCATCGAACTATAACTGGACCGATTGTCTTCACTTCCTGTATCTTGTGTAGATTTGAGTTGGGATAAAATTGAATTAAAAATGAGCTGGAAGACGCTCCTAGTTTTGTTTTAAAATTTTTAATCTGGGTGGCTTCTAGGTTATGGAGTTCCATTAATTTCTCTTTCATGAATTTTTCGGTGAGGTACTCAGATCCCTTGAGAACCATCTTGGCTTGCTGATCCTCAGCCGGAGTGAAAGTGTGTCCTCTTATACCTCCGTTAAATAAAGTGGTTTTGATGGCACGATAGTCCTCGAGGTTCTCGGCATAAATCCAGGTTTTTTCTCTTGTGGATTGAAATTTAGGGGGCGTTGATGAGACTTTTTTCATTTTTAACTGAAATTTAGTAATATCGGTAATAGGTTGGTTCAGATTTATTGGGGGCGGTTTTTATAATTATTGGTTGGGGTTCAGCGTAAAGGATTCCAAATCGATTGTACATTTCTATTAGGTGGGTGATAACTTCCATTTCTTCAGCCGGCATGATTTCGATGTTTTTATTTTGACTGCCGGCTGGGGCTTGATTTTTGTTTTGGACTGTGACTGGTGGGTTTGCTGAGCGCTTCTTCATTGTTTCCCAGTATGAATGATCGCCATCCAGTGGGAGGCCAGTTGAACTTGAAAGTGACTTCTCTTCGTTTTGAGATTTTCTTTTTTGGCTGGTATGGTGGTCTCTGGTTTGAGTTCAGATTTTTCACTTTTGCAATTTATATTTTGTTGGCTTGAATTGATTAGGTTTCTAGTTGCAATGTTTTTTTGACCATTTACCACACATTATATCATCCAATGTGTTTGCATCGTTTTAGTCACATGGACCAATCAAAAGCTATCTGATATTCTTTCAGCGAATATTATGCTGGGTGCACTCTTGCCATCGCCGTGGCAACAAGAAAAATAATAGCTATCAACAATATCTTAGCAACGTACTTACCTATGCTTGTTGATTTTAATTTAAAAATTAATTTTATTTAAATTAAAATTATTGTTCGATAAATTGTTAAAATAAATATCACTCGTGATCATGATTTTGCTTCGGTAATTTTTGCCGAATGACCACTCCTGCTTGTTGCTACGAGAAAAGAAGCCCTCGTGCTGCGCACTCGTGCTTCTTTTCATCGCAACAAGCAGTCGTGATCAATTCGGCAAAAATTGCCGGCAATATCATGATCACTAGTGATATTACTGTTGACAAATTTTTTAGCCGACGTAAGCTGTCAAAAAAAAATTTTATTCGGAGCGGTTCTTTATTCATCTGGTTTTCCTTGTTTTTATACTCCTCATTTAGTCTCAAAGCTCACATTGTTTCACAATTAATTTCCATTTCTCTTAATCTATATTGTTTATCTTTCTTTCTTTCAGGGATTTACAATTAATTTCCTTTTCTCTTAATTTATATTCTTCTTCTTCCCTTAGTTTTTTCACAATTTCCTTGTTACTCTGGCTTGCCTTTTTTTTATATTCTTCATCTTGTCTCAATGCTTTCATAGATTCACGATTCGCTTCTCTTAAAGTTCAAAAGTAATGGTATATTGCATGTTATCTGCCTGGTACCTATCTAGTTTTATGTTTTTAAATGCATTTCTTTTGATAAGTTATTTTTTTGGTACGCCTGTATCGTCAGTAGCGAATCTAGGTTTTATTCAAAGGATGAGGGGACGCTTCAGTTATCGGTCAAGTCAAATACTGTAATTGAATTTTTAAATTTAATCAAATAACTTAATTAACTAATTATTATAATAACTTTAATTATTCAAAAATTGAAATTCTTTAACTTACTAACAGGGCAATAGAATTCCTTCAGTTAGTTCTAATAGGTCAGTCAGTAAAGGAATTGTATGTTGCAAACGGTGGTGTAAAAGATTTTATTTTTTTAACTTGTATAAATAGGCACAAGCATGTGAAAAACAAAAATGCTGACACGAGCGACCTCGGGAAAACTTTTGGCAGCCAAAGAACTTCAACATTTTAGGACTTTTTTTAGTTTTTACCATATAACTCCTAAACCGTAGATCCTACCAAAAAATTTGTGGTTTAACAAATTAAAGAATATTAAATTCTGCGTCGAATAAGTACCATAACTTAATAATTTGATTAAGTAATATGGTTGAAAACTACGGTCAAAAAACGACGATTTTTTCTAGTTTGTCAAAAACTGAGATATAGTACTATGCGAGTCCGTGCGTCCGGCATCGATCGCGCTGCACTAAATTCGTTGTAACTTTTAAACTAATTAATGAAATTAAGCATTCAAAAGCTCAAATGAAAGAAGAAATATGTAGCTGTTGGACTACTATATTTTTAAATATAAAAATGAATAAATATAAGAGTAGTATATGTATATAATTGGAACATACGGAAATATCCGATAAAATTGCTAAGAGCTATTATTATATATTCTAAAAATTTTTTCACATTAAATTCACTCATTTTTAAGTTTTATTAATAATATATGCTAGGTAAGTAGGTTAAATAAATTTTTTACAAAAGTTATTAACGTTTAAACGTACTTCTAATTTAACGAATTTTGGAGCAAAAAAAAATTACAGTTGTCCCTTGATAATCCGACAGTTAAGGGACCGAGAGAGTGTCGGATTACCGAAAATGTCGGATTACCAAAAATGTCATATTACATATCAAAGATGTTTTATTCTTAATGCGTTTGAACACAATGAAGTTAAAAAAAAGAAGAAACAGTAAAGGTACATGTAATTTATTAATACCAGGATACAAAATGACAGTATGTACATATAAGTTTTTAAAAGAAATACGGTGGGCATAAGAAATGCGGTGGGAGGGAGATGCATGTTGCTGCCTGTAGCGCGTCGGACTACCGAGTACGTCGGATTAAAAAGTGTCGGATTATCGAGGGACAGCTGTATTTTTAATTTTTGTAAAATAAAAAGGGTTGATTTACTTTTTAACCTAAATCCTCTTAAAGTATCTTAAAGTACACATTTCAAGTTTTAAAAATCGCACCTGTAGTAATCCAATAACACGATTTAAGCAAGAGTAATATGTGGTTAAAGTTAGGTATACATTTCAGATTATATTACTTACCCAAAATTTTGAAATTTTGGAAGTATACATCTTCAAAACTAAATTTTTGAAATTTTTTTAACTTATCGTATATTTTTATACATTACTTCTAGAGTAATCTATGAAAATTTCAGATCTTTATTTTAAGAATTGTAGAAATGGTAGACCTCTTAGCAATTTTATCGGATATCTCCGTATATTCCAACTATATACATTTACTACTCTTATATACATTCATTTTTTTATATTAATTTTTCTATTGAAGTGCATACCTGGCAACGTTTAAGAGGAATATAATTCAAAATTTTCTTAAATTTGTGATTTTCCAAGTTCAATTTTAAGCAAATATGAAATTTTTAGGTTTTTTGTATTTTAAAATACCTTAACCCACCGGTATTTTAAGGCGTAACGCAACGAAAAATTGTACAACAATTAAAATGTTCGTTATGTGCAGTGCAAAACAATTTAAGTATACCCTTTTTAGGTAAGTAAGTCCTTTTATTTTTCGAGGTGGGTTTTGGAAATTTTTTTATTTGTAAATAATTTATTTATGAATGAATTTTATTGTGAAAATTGTTCAGTTTTTTCACACGTTTAAACCGACTATAACACTCATAGTTTTCGTAATAAATTAAATAATCAATAAATAATTTTTGAAATTTATCAATTTCTTGAATTTGACTGGGGTTAACGCGATGGCATCTCAATCGCAAATCATACGCAAATACAAACTCCCACATCAAACACTACCAAACTTTCAAACCCAAACCTAACCTCCGCACCCCGACAACGACACCTGACACAGAAATTGCTGCGACGCCTCTGGAAGGAGTACACCTGCACATTGAGGAGAACGCGAGTGAAAACCGGTAGCTTTCCATAAATCTTCTTACGCTAATTTTTATTATTAATTTATTGATTGTTAATTTTTGCTTTGTTTTTGATTGTTTTGTTTTCATATTTTATTTTCATTGTTGCTGTTAGTTTTCCTTCTCCCTGTGTATATTTTCTTGCCTTCTTATTGTAAATAGTTCAACAGAAATTCCTACAAGTTGGTTTTTATAACACTTTTCCAACAAAAAACAACGCCAAATTTATACAACGACAACACAAAAACTTTTTTGTAAATTTTATTAATTACTGTAAAACCAATCCGGTTCCCCAAATGAAATTTGGAGATATGTGTAATCACGAGGGGCTCCTATTTTGTAAGCAAATTGTAATGTAAGGCCAATCGACACTCACGTCAGCGCCGATTGGTCCAACAAATATTGTAATGATTAATTAATAAAAATATCTAAATCGTAAAAAAAAAATTTGCATCTCAATCCATTCAACGAAGCGGTCATGGTTCGAATCCCGGTTAAGGTAGGTAAGAAAAAAAGTAGGTATTATATTATATTGTAATGACATAAATTTCCAATTATTATTTTCACATACTCACCACGGCAAATTTATAGGAATTTTAGGTACAAGTAAATTAATAATAATTATAAATAATATAAATGTGTAAATATTGTAATTCTTAATAATGCAAGAAATTAAATATGTATTACAGGCCAGAAAAAATATAAAATACATAAGTTGAAAAAATAATCTATAATTCTTAATTATTTAAAAAATTAAACAAATTATTTTTTGCTCTATCGAACTATTTTGTTTATTTTTCTACTACCGCTTCCATAACTAACATTTACTATTGTAATAATACGCATGTAAACGAAAGTGAAACGTTTGAGGACCCCGTTGCTAGTCGCGGAAGTGATCACTTCCGCGGCCTGGGCATTAAAGTAGATCGTCTTTTGTTACACTTAATTTGACAGATCGTATATTAATTAAATCGACATCTGTCAAATCACAAGCGACTCGAAAAAAAAAAAGCAAATTTATAATAATTAAATTAGTTATTTATTGATATTAAACGTAAATGTCCAATTTGAACAATTTGAAATTTTAACAGATAGATTTTTTTCTATTGAATTTACCTCCATATTTTGAAGGCAATCTTCTCTATTTTCAACCACATTTAAACTAACATTATTTGCTGTGATAACACTGTTTTGATTATCTTTTTGCAAAGAAACAGAATTATCAGAATTGCCATGTAAAATTTTATTAGCAACTTCCACTTTATTTGTGAGTGAATCCGCTATATAACTCTCTGCGACCGTCGATGATTTCCATCCCCCATGTCGTTTTAAATCCAAGATATCGACGCCTGATGCATTTGCTAGTAATGTAGCTGATGTTCTTCGGAAAGAGTGCCCAGTGTATTCATTTGCATCTTTAAAATTTAAATATTTGGCAATTTCATATGGAACCTTAGAAATTGTATGTTTTCCCACTACTTGGTTAACACATCTGTCTCGTTCATAGCGATAAAAAAATCGCTCATCTTGTGCATTTTTAGGTCTAAGCTGTGTGTAGTCATCTAATAGTTTTAACCAATTGACCTGACTTTCAGTATTGTTAGAAATTACAAAACTTCTTTGAATATTGTTTTTTGTCTCATATATTTTAACAACAGCTACATCATCTTTATATTGTATGTCACTTATTTTCATTTTGTGGAGCTCATCTGTTCGGCATGCTCCAGCTATACCCATTATAGCTATAACTTTCATCATCAGGTATCTTTGATTAGGTGCTTCAATAAGAAACTTACTAATTTCCTCTTTTGTAAATATTTTCGATTTTTTCGGTTTAAATCCATCGTTCTTCCTTTTAAGAAATGCCTTTAATCGTTCAAATTTTGAAATGTCTTGATTTTTGTTTATGCGAATTGTTAATTTAAGCATGGAATATATACACCATAGGCTAGATGGTGATTTCACAGCGTGGGATTTTTCGAGAAAATAAGCTAACATAACATTTTCTGTAATTTCCACTACGTTATTAGATGCACACCAATTCATAAACAATTCGAATGTTTGATTGTATCTAATTTTAGATTTTTCTGGCAGAAGTGAGGCGCAAGCAATATTTGCAGCCTTATCAATTGCACTTTCACTAAACATTTTCCAACTTAATCAAAAATTATTTCAATTAACGATACAATTTAAAAACTTTCGAGATTGTCATTAACAAACATGTCAATTGTTAATTGTTGCTAGTGAACAAATTTTGAAATGACACCGGCCTACTCAATAATAAGTATAGGTACTGTCATAATATTATACATCATAATCGTTTTCTTTTTTATATAATTTTGAGTTCGGTAGTAGGAAAAGTTTAATACATCACATGCTGCGTAAGCTTTTTTATGGCCACGGAGGATCACGGGCCTCGGCTTTGCCTCGGCCCGTAACAACCTCCTTGCCCAAAAAAAATTACTTACGCAGCTGGTGATGTAAATAACTATTACGAATAGTGTTTCCATGACGGTAAGTTTATTTTACTGGTTGCTAGGGCTAAAATGGCGGTAAGTAAGTCGAATAAATTCAATTTCAAATAAAAATATGATTTACTTGAAATTAAATGTACAGTTGTTACAGTTAGAAATTGAAATGGAATTGGAATATCGTTGCTATCTAAAAAAAATACATATTCGTAAACATATCCTCGTATTTTACCAGTATTCTAAATTTACCTTATGGATTAAAAACAATTCGTCTGATGTATCAATTAAAAATTTATACATTTCATCCTTGGTAAAAACACTAGCTTGTTTAGGTTTATATCCAACATTTTTTATCTTTAGAAAAGCAATTAACGTGGAAAACTTAGAATTATCAATAGATTCGTGTAGAAAAATTGTGGCTTTCAACATTGAGTATTCGGTCTATAAACTACCTGCAGCTTTCAGTTTTCCGTTTCTTTGGACCAAATACGTCAACAAGATTCTTTCACTCATATTTTGATTCTTTTCTTCACACCACTCTTTGAAAATTTGCTACGTCGTTTCATAACGTTCCCTAGATTTTTCGAGAATTATTGTAGAACGTCTAATATTCCAACCTTTCTTTATATATTACCATTTTCACTCTTATCATTTCGGTTTTATAATAATATAATATATTTAATTATATTAAGATTTAATATTATTATAATAACTATTCACAATTTCACGCTACGACAATAACGATACAGTCAACACCAAAAATTGAATGGCAAAATGTCTACAGGATTTCATCATTAAATAGCAAGCATTGTACATTCCTTAAAGGTTCAAAACTTACCCAGCATCATACTAGAGAATCGTATTCATCTCGTCAAAAATATCCTTTGTCATTGAGAATCCTTCTAACTTTGGAATATTTCTGGTGGATGTTAACGAAACCCCGGCTTTGCGTAAGTGTAAAATCTAAAACCAAAGAACGCACAAACATCTCATTAAACACATCGGAAATACTAATCTTAACGGCAAAATATTCGTGAAATCAGAGCAAATCATTATAGCAGGCAGCATAAAACTAATTAAAATACGATGGCCATATCTGGTATTGGTCGTCGCACAACGACCATCCAGGAAACCAACATACATTTGGGTCTCTAAATAAGACGGTAGCACCCACCATGGAGTCCAGCAACAAAAAAAGGGAAACTGGAAGCGCACACCACCGGGACAGTATAAAAGGAACCAAAATAAAACTCCGTCAAAACGACGATGGTTCAACTCTCACCCAAACGACGCGACGGCTACTATTGGTTCCATCTAACTAACTGGAACTTTCAAAATCGATGCACACCAGACATCCCATATGTCGACTTCTACTAATGCCACCACTCGCTACCAAATCAGGCCATGTCCATATGACGTTAAAACAAAACTTCCTGGCACAATATAAAATTCCCATATCAGATAAGCGCGATACCACGCGTCAATATGGTAACCAACAAGCATATAAAACTATTCCAATTAAAAAGGATCCATAAAAAAATATACCCAAATCGGAAGCCAAAAATTTGCCAATTATCAATACAAAAAAAAAACAAATTCAAATTCGTGCAAACGCAGATGTTTCAGTACTATATCAATGGGTACAATAATCGACCCCCGGAAAATCACCATTAAAAATCCCTTAATGGCGAAGGTAAAATTAAAATACGAACTAGCTTGCACGAGTGTAACGTAGAAATGACAATCTAATCGCCCTTCTTGTGATATGAAAATAGTTTTAAAATTAAAATTTCTATGTGCTATGGTTCGTACCAGCACTAAGAGCAAAAATAGGAATCATAGTTACGAAATTCAACAAAACTCCGTAACAAATTTGTATAAGTTCGTTATAATTAAACTGTAAGATTGAAATAATAGCGTTTAATATGGCGTCACATTACAAAACGGAGCAAAGCTCAAATTGATTTTATTTGACAGCATTATTTGACAGGTTGCTGGCCAGCAACCATTGGAGACGGAAGTGAGTATAATGAAATCACAGGATTGTAACCAAGAAGGGGGTTACATATAGACAACCTACGGTACCCCTACAGAACTACCCCTTAACCCACCAGCCGACGGGTGATTTATTATATTTAAAATTTGTGATATTTAAAAAAAAATGTTTATGAATACTAACTACGATTAATTTTTCTGAATATCAATAAACATACTTGAAGAAAAAAAAAGCTTTTACTTAGTTTTTTTATTAATAAGAAAAAACGCTGTTATTTGACATTGTTTATTAAAAACTCAATACAAAAATAAACTAAAACATAAAGGATCAAATTTTTCGTGTTTTTTTATAGTAAATAAGCCTTTCTAACACAAAAATGTAAAAAAAAGTTTATAAAAGATAGCAACACAAAATATAATTGTTTACATTTCAACTTACATTTCAGCAATGAATTTGTCGCAGTATGGTTGTACATGTTCCATATAAAACCGGAACTTGCAAAATTTGCATAAATATCGGAATTTTAGAAACCATCCTTTATAGTTCAAATAAAAATATACCACTCCTATTATAATATAAATAATTCATTTCCACGGAATTTAGTTTTGAAACATTTTATTAGCATAATGTTCAATTAGAAATTCATATGAAATGTATGATTGTAGTAATTTTAGTATTCACCTAAACTTGTGTTTGTGAACGACTCAACCAATTGTAAATAAAAGTTCTTTATTAAAAATATCTTTTAATTCGATAAGAGTTAACTATATTTAAAAATTATACAGCAAAGTGAACCGCTTCATTTGAGAAAAGTTCGCACAAAATGTCATTCCTTGGTCACAAATCTAAAATTTACGACATTTGTTTACACTAAAACCAATAAGTAAGAATTTGTGGGGTATTATAAAAATGTAATATCTTTGAACTAGCGATTTTCATGCTATAGTTTTGTATTTATTTTTTTGCCATTTTCGTGATAAAATAAAGCATACAAATTATTAGTTTCTTGCAGTTGTTGAAAATAACCACGATTCATACAATTTCGAGTTATTTTAGTATCTATTTTTAGTGCCTAATGACTAGAAATACTCAATTTAGTGTGAAAATACTTTTTTCCAAAAATATGTAGGTTTCAAAAATACCACTAAATAAGCGAAAAAGTCAATTTTTCAGTTTTCAACATAAAGTTACACGAGCGGGCTGGTGAGGTCTATCAGGACATTTGATTTTTTTTCTATATAATGATGCCTTAAATATATTGTAAAATTTAATTTAAGCATGTCCTTTTACATTTCTGAAAGGTATAGAAAAGGTCCGAAGAAAATTTTTTTTTGAAAAGTTATAGCGATATTTGTATGTTGTGTAGACTGATAGGCCTCACCAATCCGCTGGGGGGTTTTTAATCAATATACTTAAATTAAACATTCGAAAAAAATCTTGAAGTCAGTAACGTCAGCAACTAATTTTTGCCGGTGCATTTTGTAATAGTCTTTTAAACATACTAAATTAGCAAACGCTGCAAGTTATAATTAAATTTGACAATTATTAGTAAATTTTTTGACACTCAATCTACATAAATACGAGGGGAGTTTAATAAGTCGGGTAAAAATGATACTAGAAATAATTTTTTTGCATAAATTCTTAATAATTTTTTTAGATAGTCTCCTTGTAACTAGATATACCTATCCCAACGATGTTCAAATTTTTTATACCACCTGTAGAGTAAGATTTTTTAAATTCTTCAAAATATGCTTCAGTTTCAACAATAACTTCAATCTTCTTCCAGCACGCCATTTTTTCAAATTTTAGAACTGAAAATAATTACAAGGTGCCAAATCTGGAGAATAGGATGGATAAGAGAGTACTTCGTAACGTAATTCTGCAAGTTTTTCTGTTACAATTTTCGACAAACGAGCTGGTGCATGATCCTGATAAAAAAGCACTTTTTTCTTTGAGGAATGTGGTCGTTTTTACTTGATTTCATCAATAAGTTTATCCAATAATTCTGAATAATATAGCCCTATAATAGTTTTTCTCTTTTGTAGGTAATCTACAAAAATTTTCCCATGTGCATCCCAGAACACAGGCACCATAACCGTTCTTGCTGATGGTATCCTTTTTGCCTTCTTTGGAGCACTTCCGCCGACTTTAATCTATTGTTAAGATTGCTGTTCTGTTTCTGGCGTGTAATAATGAATCCATGTTTCATCAACAGTAATAAATCGATGTAGAAATTCACTTTTTTTACCTTGAAATATGGATTGCGGTTGTCACACGCTTGCTTTTTGATCATCAGTTAACAAACGTGGCACCCAAGCCCGTAGCCAGGATGTCATTTCGAGGGGGGCACTTGTAAGAATTTTCCAACTTGAAAATACCTACACCTATTTATTTTCAAAACTCAAATTTTTTACTTTTGAAAAAGAGGTTTTTTTAACATTTGCGGGGAGGGGGGTACGCTCTCCCCCTCTGGCTACGGACCTGCTTACTCGTAATCTGTAAACATTGAATGTTTTGCCTATCAACAGTGAGGCATTGAAGGGTGTTCCACACCTACCAGATCACTTAAACTAATTAATCCTAACTTTAACAAATCACACTACTCAAGAAGCTATTATCCCGACTAGCCCAAATTATAAACCAAAGCTTTAGAGACCGGGAGGTGTGGGGGGGAGGAGAACCCCAGGTACATTCAAACTGTGATAGATAAATTTGCAAACTTATGGTTTCTAGTTTTAAGCGTTTAATAATAGCGAAAATTTTTAGCACAAGAAATATAAAGCAGTGAGCGGGAATATGCGGAGAGAGAAGATCTTGAATTCCCCCCCAGGATAATATGTCATAGTTCTCAAGTAAAATCAAAATGCCATAATAAACCTTAGTCACACGCCCGTAGCCAGGATTTCATTTCGGGGGAAAATCGGGGCGAGGGGAAGCACTTGTAAAAATTTTCCTGCGTGAAAATACCTACACCTATTTATTTTCAAAATTCAAATTTTCTACTTTCAATGTTGATAGCATTACCAATTTCACGTACTTGCAATTTGAAATCACCCAAAACCATGTCACAGATTTTGTCGATGTTTCCTTGGGTAGTGACCTTATTTGATCTTCCTGAACGTTCAACATCTTTGGTGCTGATACGACCATAACGAAATTCAGGAAACGGCTTTGTATCGTTTTAAGCCAGGGTGCGGAGCCCGGAAAGTATTTATCTAATTTTTTTTGTTTATGTATTCAATTGTTTTACCACGCAAAATATAAAATTTTAATTCTCCATTTTGCCAAAAATCTTAGCTATCTGAAATTTTGTGTATAGACCAGTAACAGATTGGAGCTGTCAAATGTTATTTAGATTGTGAATTTGTGGCATCATTTATTCAATTTTTACGTAACTTATTAGATGTACCTGCATATTTCATGCTTACTGGCTACTCGTCAGATGAACCTGGGGGGGATAATTTATCGATTTAATCATGTCGTTGAATATTTGATGATGATAAATTGAAATATAAATAATCATATATATCATAGGCTAATTTATATTTAGTAGTTTAAAAATTCTATTGAAATTTCACTTAAATTGAAACTATTAAATTCTTATCACAAGTTTATAAAAAAAATTTCAGGTTTCAACAGTGACAACTTCAGATGACGATGTAAAAATCGTCGAAACCATTCTAAACCTGCCATTTCATTAACTGAAATGCTCGAGTCGATGCATGTTTCGATGACAATCCAAAGTAAATATCAGAACAATACACCAAATATTCTTCCAATGCGTTTTCTTGTTCCTCATCGAATACCCGTTGCAAAAATAAAATAGATCTAGCAAAGAGGGGAAAAAACAAAGTAATTTGTTATCTCACTGTTGAACAACCTTTTTGTGCGATTATTAATTTATTTATATCAATTTCTGTTTATCAAGTTTTTGTCGATGATGCTGTTGTATCTGATTGTGTTCCGGGTGATTCTTCATTTTTATTGTTACGTCGGTGAAGTAATACAGTTGAACGTGGAATATGAAATTCCCGTGATGGTTCTCTAAGAGGCATAGTACCTAATTTCATTGCAGCTCTAGCACGTCGAAGTTGGTCAGGATCTCTTTTTTGGGTATTTCGCTTGTAATTATCACATAATTTAGCTTATCAAATAAACAAAATTATCACAAATCATAAATTAGTAAAAAATAAATTGCACACACTATGAAAGCATAAAGTTGACAGAAGAAGTTTAGATGTTTTCTGAAATATGTGTGATCTTCAACCAATCTATGACCAATCATGCGATTATAGTGAGATCATTATAGTCTCAATTTGTGCTTACGTTTTCTAAATAAGCATGGAGGTAGGATTTGGACACCGATCGGCTTTAGACCACTCTCCGCTACCTATAATAATTTACAAATCGTCGTCAACTGGTGCATTATTATGAAAATAAAAATTACATCCCTTGTCACGGTACATCTTTAATTCGTAAGTAACTCGTCAAAGCTAACTTGCATACGTAATTTTATAATAAAAGGACAGGAACAAGTAATAAAAATCAATAAGTTGTTTTTAGTTTATTTAAAGATTTTATTTAATCGTATTATTGTGATCTAGAAACACACGTATACATTACCAGATCGACTCAAGACAGTGAGTGACTCTAACGCTAAACAGCTCAGCATTTAATTAAAGGTATTTACTGATTTCTTAATTTTTATTGATTGTTTTGTTGCTGAAATGTTTTCTTTTACAACCGTCAAAACAGATAAAGTTTACGCATTTCCTTTGTCTTATTTTTTACCTGGTGAAAAATAGTTACGGTAATGCAAAAATGACCATTTTTACGTACAAAAAAATCATTTTCTATTTGTTTTTACATGATCATAAAGAAGAAATTTTTTATTTTGCTTTATAATTTACATGAACAAATCAATAATAAAGTTGAAATTATATTTTATTGGCGCTCATAATTGAAATTATATTATTTTTCACTAAATGACATTTTTGTGCTGAGCTAAAAATTGGTTTCAGGCATTTTAATAAAAATACATATTTTAATTTCGCGAAAATAAATAACGGGAAAATTAATTTCATAATTATAAAATAATAATTCAAGACGTAAGGTATTCATTAGTTAAGTATGTTTTATTGCATTAATGGACATGATAAACATTTTGTTGATGGTTCTTATAAAACTTGTGATTTTACGAATAATGACATTAGTTTCAACATATTGACATGTGACCTTCAATTTCAAAAATATTAAAATTAAATTAAAAATAAATAATCTTGCCGATCTTCATATTCACAAAATTTCAATTCGAATCTTCAGTTACGATACAAAGGTCGACCATCCAACGAATTTTCTAATTATTCTAATCATGATTAAACCTAAAAAGCAAAATTTAATTAATAATAAATTACACAAATATGACAAGAAAAATAAAACTTTTGAGAACCACGGTCAATTTCAACTCTTTATAAACCACTGTTGTAAGTAGGTACAGTTGAAAAATGAATTTAGATTTAATTTTGTTAACTTATAGTTTTAATTTTTGTAAATTAGTTAGTAAGGTAAAAATCAGTGATAAACAATAAAAGTGCAGGTGACAAAATAACAATTACCAGTTTGAAAACATTAAAATATGATAATTTAAAAATAAACAGTTTAAGTAAAGTGTAATGAAATTCTGACTTACCCTGTATTTGTAGATAAAACTATTTGTTTAAATTAAGTAGCCAATGGCAAATTTTTTATAAAAAAGTAGGAAATGATAAGAGAAAAACCAACGAAAACGACTTCCTCTTTGGTTTAACATCTTGAGCAAGATGGAGTAAAATTTTTGGAAGTGCTAAAATTTTTGCACTTTTGTGTGCAATTAATCTGAAATAATTTGATTAAACAATTGAAAGTATAAAGTGCAACTTACCTACTAGTAAAAGTAGAATATTTTGGAATCGACAAATGAGGTCGATGACAAAGAAAAACGTGATCGAACAAAGAAGTGTGGAATCTGCCACAATTCCATCAATTGTCAAAGATAAAGAGAAAATAATACACTAACAAACCATCAAATAAAGGTAATAAAACAAAGTTTTATATTAATTAATCATCGATGGGCGATATTTCGATGGATAAACAATTTCAACCATGGGCCTAGGGCAGTATCAAAGTAAATCACGAGATGAATCTTCCATGTCAAGTAAAAACGACAACTACACGTGTGTAGGTAGGCGTGACAAAACTAATTAATTAGCAAATTTTTACTGTGCGCGAGATATAAAACTTGAATTTAAAAAAAAATAAGATCATAAAAACAATTAATTAATTTTAAGATTTATTTGATGAATTATTATGAACAATTATATTATAGGTTTTGTTTTATGTTAGGTATAAGTTTTGTTTTTATGTACAGGGTATTACAAAAGTTTTTCTTATATAGTAAATAATTACAAGTTCTAAGTTTTGTTTTTCAAAGTTTAATTTAAAACGAGAACCCAAGCTCTGGGAAAAGAGAAAGCCGAATTTTGTGAGCCACCAAAATAAAAATTAGTTTGCTGACAGGTAAGTGCCGTACCCGAGGAATTTCACATTCCGAGGGGAAATTTAAAGTTTATCCGATTTTTTAGAAATCAAATAAAAAAAAAATCACAGCAATATGTAGCAATTAATATACAAAGAAATATCAATATACTTTGTTACAGTTATCCTCGTACATTATTCTTACGTATATTTTTCGTAGTGTAACGAATAAAATTGTTCTTAGTTGTCAAAAAATTGGACAAAAAATTCCAAAAATGCAAGTAATAATCTTTTCATGAAAATATAGTTGGTTTTTTATTTAATAAAAATATGACCACAGCTTTGATAACTATGCATTTGCTCTTTTGTTCACAATTTAAAATTAACGTTAAAACTCTTAAATTTAAAATAAAGTTAAAAAATTTTTAAATTAAAATTCAAAAACCAACTGTATTTTCGTCGATAGATTATTTCTTGCATTTTTAATATTTTTTGTAGAATTTTTTGACAATTATGAAAAACTTTCACTACATCAATCGAATTCTAAGTATAACAACTTTTAGAAATGTTTGACTCGGTTTAAAATTAAAAAAAAATACGTTTATAAAATTATAAAACATTAGAGATTCTTTGGATAATTTCAATTAAACAAATAAAATATTTTAAAAAGAATATCCCCTTAAAAAATTATAAATTTGATATCTCAAGCTATCAAAATATAGTATATAAATTTCCTTAATTGAAAAAATACCGGTACCGATTCAATATAACAAAGAATGTGTGTTTTTCTTTCGTGTTTTCAAAAAATGTATGTGGTCTTCTATTTCGTTGTAATATTTTCCAATGTATAAAAACCGTGCTAGGTTCAAAATAGACTTTCAGTTCTTGAATCTGAAATAAAAAATTTATTGTAAATATAAAATTAGTATAATTATAATACATGTAGGGGAATTACTATTAAAAATATTCGTCTTATTTGGAGATGTTCCATCAAGCTTATCTATTATATAAAATTGAATGTTTGTTTGTTTGTTTGTTTGTTTGTTTGTTTGTTTGTTTGTTTGTTTGTTCGTCTTTTAATAACTCCTAAACCGTTCGACCGATCTCAACCAAATTTTGCACAGTTACTCTCTAGGACCCTAAAGAGGTATTCCGCTAAAAACCGGGACCGAAAAGCTTAATTAAAAAAAAAAGTGAAAAATTGCGGACGAGCATGAATGGATTAACGAGATTCCCATCGCCAATACCTGTAATTGATATATGGTAATTTTACGTTGGTATATTCACATTCAGTACCTACACTATTATAAGTGATTTGAAATACTGGAGAAGAAAAGCTGTAGAGAAAATTGTAGAGTACAATATAAACCGTTCTGAAACACTCGACAACGGGAACACTAAAAATCATTCTGAAACGCTCTAGCAACGGGAAGCAAGATTTCCCGTCGAGAAGAAAACCTTAAGCGAAGCAGGATACTCGGAAAAATCTAAATACTTCACACAAAGGCAAAGTATTTTAATTATAAGGAGACCCCGGGCGAAGCCGGGTATCCAGCTAGTTTTTATTAAAAATGAATTAAATATTTAAGCATATCTCAAGTTTATTAAAATTCGCTATGGCCAAGTAAATGTGTTTAATTCGTAATCTGACAATTAATTATAAACTGCGTAATTATAAATTCCGTACCTCCTGGGGGGTAGATCTCTGCATCGGGAGATTTTCAGTTCACCTGTGATAAAAAATAAACTACTCAATCCGGGGGGTCTGGGGGGTGTGGAACACCCTCCAGTGCACAAATATCGGTAGGTTTCTGAAATATCGATGAAGTACGTGAAATACAATTAAGTATCGATAAAGTAGGTGAAGTACCGTGAATTACTGCTGAATTATATGAAGTACGAAGAATTATGGAGAATTATGATGAAGTACATGAAGTGTGAAGTTAATTGTACACGATTTCTTCTAGCGGTTGACCCCTCGAGTACAAGCGTCTGCACATTTCCACAAAAAAACCGAGTAACTTATTCACTAATTTTATATTTACCATTTAAAAATTAAAAATGCCATAATCTAATATATATTTCTCAGTGTGTGTGTGTGTGTTTGTTCCTTTGCGCTTCTGATTGGTTCGTTCATTTATTATACCAACCCAAAAGAAAAAATTTTTCGACCAATGAAATAGTCGAATCGAGATATTCTTCCAACTTCAAACACAAGCTATTGCTATTCAAAGGTATTCAACAAGAGGCTGTATTATCACGTTATGGATTTTGTTAAACCGACTATTGCACGCGTATGTACATAGTTACCTATAAACCAATAGAAAAATTCGGAATAACTCAAATGTCAAAATTAGAACCAATTCCATGGCAATTAAGCGATAAGCTTGCACAAGTGCACTTATCGATTTCGTATTATCAAAATCGCAGCTTTTTTGCAAATTTTTGAATTTTTCTTATTACTTATGCAATAGTCTGACAAAATGTATTACGTGCATAGCAAGTTGCCATCAATAATTCTGCCTAAATATGCACTCCAGCTTATTTCTTGAGAAAATTTGCCCTCCGCTTCGCGTCGTGCAAATTTTCGTCGTAATAAGCTGTCGTGCATTTTAGCCAGAATTATCGGCAACTTGCTATGCACTTAATACATTATTATTGATAATCCCCTATGTACCAACTACAATTTATTATATATATAAATAATTATATATATCATCATATCTATAAACTAAAAAAGAAAAGATGTCCGAAATTGAATATATTGTTGTTGATGACGATATTAATGGAACGGAAAATATTAACGAGTGTCATAAAAGAAAGTTATCTATAACAGATATTTCAGAAACACCTTCGCCTAAAAGAATTAAACTTGGAAAGTCTTCAAATACGACTCTTAAGCAAGAAAAATCTGATGAGGAAGTAGCGGTCCAGAGAGAAGCAGTAAAAAGACGGAAGGCGGAGCGAGAAAAGGCCCGTCGTGAATATATCGTTATAACTGAAGGAAACGAAAATACTGCCTTGATTCGACGTGAAGCTAATAGGTTGAGAATAGCCAATGCTAGAAGTAAAGAAAACGAAAATGCTGCCTTGATTCGACGTGAAGCTAATAGGTTACGGCAAGCAACAGCACGAGTTGCGAAATATATATAAAAATGGATGTATGTGTGTGGGTGTGTGTGTTTGTTCGACCGATCCCAACCAAATTTTGCACAGTTACTCTCTAGGACTCTAAAGAGGTTTTCCGCTAAAAACCGGGACCGAAAAGCTTAATTTAAAAAAAAAGTGAAAAATTGCGGACGAGCATGAATGGATTAACGAGATTCCCATCGCCAATACCTGTAATTGATATATGGTAATTTTACGTTAGTATATTCACATTCAATACTTACACTATTATAAGTGATTTGAAATACTGGAGAAGAAAAGCTGTAGAGAAAATTGTAGAGTACAATATAAACCGTTCTGAAACACTCGACAACGGGAACACTAAAAATCATTCTGAAACGCTTTAGCAACGGGAAGCAAGATTCCCCGTCGAGAAGAAAACCTTAAGCGAAGCAGGATACTCGGGAAAATCTAAATACTTCACACAAAGGCAAAGTATTTTAATTATAGGGAGACCCCGGGCGAAGCCGGGTATCCAGCTATTCAATCATTCAGACAAAGGCAGAGTTCCACCTTTTTAATGAGACCCCGGGCGAAGCCGGGTATCCAGCTAGTAGTTTTATATTGTTTACATTATTTAAGAAAACGTTTACTATATTTTGATAAATTTTATCCCAATTTTTTTATAAAATTATCTTTATTAATAAATGTAATATTAAAATTCAGATCAATCTGTAATTAAAAAAAATTAAGAAAACTGGAAAAACATTTGATAGAATATCATGTGTACAGTTTTGGTAGTCTAATAAAAACTTTTTGTAGTTTAATGTTTAGCTGTAATTAATTAATCAAGTTGAACACAAGCTCATGCGCATGCGCTACTGCCCATGATGCATGCAATAATAGTTATTGTTTGATACCAGATTAGCTTACATTAGTGAATTTTCTCAACTTTTTTTTATCTTAAACGATAAATAGTCCCTTAGCGGTTATTATTTTACTAATGAACAGTTTTGGTAGTTCCTAGTTTAATAGTAATGAATTAATTAAATTGATTTTTAATCGATTTTTTAACTTTTTTCATACCAAACGTTTGGTAATCGTTAGGTAATTATTGGTAGTACAATTAAAAGTTTTAGTAGTTTATTAATTAATTATTACATTGAAGCGAAAATAAGGCGCATGTCTCTGCTTTAAAGGAACGGCATCAACACGTGATAATGCATCTTCTTATTCAAAGATTTAGTAAAGATTAATCTAATGGTCGATTTATACTCATTATTTAACATTTAAGACTTAAGAGGATTAAAATTGCTCAGTAGGAGCAATATATAGTCCACCTATTTATTAAGGTCTTACCAATAGTAATAGGCAATACTCCCTAATTACGGTCCTGCTAATTAATTGATTCTTTTTTCTTAGCCATTTATAGAAAAAAGTTTGGCAAATTGACAGGATTACCAAAGATTACCAAACGTTTGGTATAAAAAAAAGTTAAAAAAATTTATTAAAAATCGAAAATTAACTAAAGAGATCTAAGTTCAATTTAAATAATTTATTACTATTAAACTAAGAACTACCGAAACTTTTCGTTAGTAAAATAATGACTGCGAAGAGACTATTCAACGTTAAAAATAAAAAAAAGTTTAAAAAATCCACTATTTTGACAGCTAAATTGCCTTCAAACAATAATTATTATAGCTTGCACGTGAGCAGTATACATGCGCTTAAGTTTATGTTCAACTTTATTAATTAATTACAGCTAAACAAAAAACTACCAAAAGTTTTTATTGGGCTACCAAACTTTTATACATGACTTTGGATCAAATGAGCTAAAAAAAAGTTAAAGATTTCACTATAGGGGGGGCTAACTTGACGTTATATTTTGATTGATTAATTACAATAAAACAATGAACTACCAAAACTTTTAATTGGACTACCAATTACCATGGTAAAAGGTGGTATCAAAGGGGATTTGATGGAATTTCCCAAATCTCAGGGTATTGGCATACGCTCCTATGGCTAGCTCAATTGAAGCAAGAAAAAAACTTAATTGGCGACTTCTTTTCAAGCAAAAAAACTAAGGAAAGTAACTCAATTTGCCCTAGGCGCCACGTGATCATAAAACGTTACTCCCCAAAAAAAAACCTACTACCCAAATCACGAAGAGTAGCTTTTCGAAAAGAAGTCACCTAATATAAAATAAAAAAATTGCAAGAGCTGCAAGAGATACGCTTGAACTGTAAACAAATAAATTTATTGTAAAATTACAACGACACCAAAGTTTGATTCGAACAAAAAAAAATCGGATGTGGCCATGCCCATGACTTTATCATACTTTTATTAAATACTAGCTGACCAAGGTTGTGCGGCCTAAAGGCCGCACTGTTGGGAATAATTTTAAATTCACTCTGTATGGTCTATTATTATATTTAATCATACATTTTTTAAGTGAACAGTAAAAATGTTAAAAGTTTAAAAATAAAAATATTTGCAGTCAAAAGTCCAATATAACGCAATATTTGTTACAGCTGCACATACATAGTATATAGCTGGATACCCGGCTTTGCCCGGGGTCTCACTAAAAATAAAATACTTTGCCTTTGTCTGAATTTACTTTTTTTTGAAAAGTTTGAGAATTTTAAGTTAAGGAAACGGTAAAAAATTGTTTGTTCGGACCAAACAAATTTATTTGTTTGATGATTCAAAGAAATCTTGTCTTCTTCTTGGGTTCTTCTTGCATTTTTGGAAATAAGGAACCAACTGCATGGTAAACTTGGCCTTGAATTTTAAACGTGGGCATAAAATTTCCATGCCGTATCTCGGTGGCACCAAACGATGTCATTTGAAAAGCGGAGTTGTACTTTCGTATATTTCTAAGGAAATTGTCCGAATTATAGTGAGTGCCAAGTAGTAAACTCTTTAATGGTTCTGGCGGTTCAACAATGTCACCGAGTAAAACTTTTCCACTACAACAACACAGGCCAGGTGCTTCTTTTCCCATTTTAATGCACGACAGTAGTTACTGCTGGAAGTCATGGTTTCAATCGAAACGTGAGAATCGGTTGCATAATCAATGGAGACATCATAATTAAATCCAGACATTTCTCTACTTTTCCATGGGACTGAAGGAACACTTTCATTTTCTACTTCCATATTATGCAAATGATCACCATCATTAACTCTTATTGGGGCTTGGATTTGCTGTGAAATGGAATCCTGTGCTGGGTCGGAAGCATTACGATCATTTATGTTATCGGTACTTTGATTTTGTCTACAAAAACGCTGTCTTTTGGTCACAGTAGAAGAACGATCAAGATTTAATTTTCTCTTTAACTTTATATGCCACTGTTTGTTATGATTCCTTCGTTCCTTTTTTTTGTCAGTTGATTTCCAGATTTTTAGTTTATATAGTAATTTGAAGTAGGTTATTTAACCAACCTAAAAAATGTCACTAATCTGTAGATTATCAGATTAAATCTGTAGATAATCTGTTCAGACGTGTGTGTACAAAAAATGTAATTACTTCATTGTTTATTAACTTACAAACGCGGAATTAGGCTTTAAACCTGCTCCAAGATGTACTCTATCATTTAAAAAAAACGGCAAGTCGATCGATTCAGTAGTTTCGGAGATCATGCGTGACAAAGAAATACCATTTCACATCTATATATATAAAAATGGATGTATGTTTGTGTGTGTGTTTGTGTGTTTGTGTGTGTGTTTGTTCCTTATAGACTCCTAGACCGTTCGACCGATCCCAACCAAATTTTGCACAGTTACTCTCTAGGACCCTAAAGAGGTTTTCCGCTAAAAACCGGGACCGAAAAGCTTAATTTAAAAAAAAAGTGAAAAATTGCGGACGCACATGAATGGAACGAGATTCCCATACAGGGTGAATTTAAAATTATCTTCTATCTTCTATCTATATCTATCTTCTATCTATCTATATATATAAAAATGGATGTATGTTTGTGTGTGTGTTTGTTCCTTATAGACTCCTAGACCGTTCGACCGATCCCAACCAAATTTTGCACAGTTACTCTCTAGGACCCTAAAGAGGTTTTCCGCTAAAAACCGGGACCGAAAAGCTTAATTTAAAAAAAAAGTGAAAAATTGCGGACGCGCATGAATGGAACGAGATTCCCATACAGGGTGAATTTAAAATTATCTTCTATCTTCTATCTATATCTATCTTCTATTTATCTATCTTCTATCTATATATATAAAAATGGATGTATGTTTGTGTGTGTGTTTGTGTGTTTGTGTGTGTGTTTGTTCCTTATAGACTCCTAGACCGTTCGACCGATCCCAACCAAATTTTGCACAGTTACTCTCTAGGACCCTAAAGGGTTTTCCGCTAAAACCGGGACCGAAAAGCAATTTAAAAAAGTGAAAAATTGCGGACGCGCATGAATGGAACGAGATTCCCATACTGGGTGAATTTAAAATTATTCCCAACAGTGCGGCCTTCAGGCCGCACAACCTTGGTCAGCTAGTTTATATATATAGATAGAAGATAGAAGATAATTTTAAATTCACCCTGTATGGGAATCTCGTTCCATTCATGCGTCCGCAATTTTCACTTTTTAAATTGCTTTCGGTCTCGGTTTTAGCGGAAAACCTCTTTAGGGTCCTAAGAGTAACTGTGCAAAATTTGGTTGGGATCGGTCGAACGGTCTAGGAGTCTATAAGGAACAAACACACACACAAACACACAAACACACACACAAACATACATCCATTTTTATATATATAGATTAAAAAAATAATTTTTAATAATAAAAAAAAATATTTTCCATTAACCAATGTGACTCAAAATCTAATCAGCTCTAAGTCTAAAAATATAAAGATACAAAATACCAACTTTAGTTTTGAAATTCTCATTTGTTTTTGAAATATTTAATAAAAAATCGGATGTGGCCATGCCCATGACTTTATCATACTGTTATTAAATATTAAAAAAATAATTTTTAATAACAAAAAGAAAAAAATATTTTCCATTAACCAATGTGACTCAAAATCTAATGAGCTCTAAGTCTAAATATAAAGACACAAAATACCAACATTAGTTTTGGAATTTTCATTAGTTTTTGAAATATTTAATAAAAACCAATATTAAATAAAAAGATTCAAAAAAAATTTCTTCCATGAACCAATTTTATTCAAAATTTAATCAGCTCTAATCCCTGCCATAAACATAACAAATCTCAACTTTAGTTTTGTAAATCTTGTTAGTTTTTAAAATATTAAATAAAGATTAATATTAAATAATAAAATTTAAAATAATAAAAAACAATAGTTTTTATAAACAAATTTTAACTAAAATTTAATCAGTTCTAAATATCGATTGTAATATGTAAAAACCTAAATTTAGTTTAGAAATTCGTATTACTTTTAAATATTAATATTATTTTAAATATTTTAAAATATTAATTAAAAACTAATATTAAATAATAAAACTTAAAAAAATCAAAAAAAAATCGGATGTGGCCATGCCCATGACTTTATCATACTTTTATTAAATATTAAAAAAATAATTTTTAATAATAAAAAGAAAAATATATTTTCCATTAACCAAGTGATTCAAAATCTAATCAGCTCTAAGTCTAAATATAAAGATACAAAATACCAATTTTAGTTTTGAAATTCTCTTTAGTTTTTGAAATATTTAATAAAAACTAATAATAAATAAAAAGATTTAAAAAAAATTCCTTCCATGAACCAATTTTATCCAAAATTTAATCAGCTCTAATTCCTGCCATAAACATAACAAATTTCAACTTTAGTTTTGAAAATCCTTTTAGTTTTTAAAATATTAAATAAAGGCTAATATTAAATAACAAAATTAAAAATAATAAAAAACAATAGTTTTTATAAACAAATTTTAACTAAAATTTAATGAGTTCTAAATATTGACTAAAATATGCGAAAACCTAAATTTAGTTTAGAAATTCGTATTACTTTTGAAATATTAATTAAAACTAATATTAAATAATAAAACTTATAAAAATAAAAAAACAATAGTTTTCATAAAAAAATTTTAACTAAAATTTAATCAGTTCTAAATCTCGACATAAGTATGCTAAATCCTAAATTTCGTTTTGAAATTCGTATTAGTTTTTGAAATATTAATTAAAAACTAATATTAAATAATAAAATTTAAAAAAATAAAAAAAAATAGTTCCCGTGAATCAATTTTAGCCAAAATCTAATCAGCTCTAAGTCTCAACATAAGGATACAAAATCCAAAATTTTGTTTGAAAATTCCTATTAGTTTTTGCTGTAGGTCGCACACAAAATTTGACCACACACACACATACACACAGACACACACACATACACACACACAAACACACCCACATACATCCATTTTTATATATATAGATTTACATTTTTTACCCACATGTGGATGTAAAAGAATACAAACATATTGGTCAACATTTTATATTATGTGGAATGCCTGGGGCAAGTGAAATTGTTTGGTATCGGTAAATGTAGATATGATACCAAGCTAACCTTAATATTTTTTTTCCAACAAACCTTTAGAAGAAAATAATGTAATACATCATTACACTTTTGGAAAAATTGTACAAATTCAGTATTAGGTCTTGTCAAAGCTTTAGGGTTATATGCCCGAGCCTCTAAAATCGGATAACGTTCATCTTGCAAACTTCCCACTAGATCTTGGCGACAGTCCTGGCAAGCACCAATTTTTTTTTAAATTTTTCTAGCCATATAGCCTGCAATATATGGATGAGCATTTACAGCAGAAACAGCAGAACTGAAAGTAAAATCCTCATGTGGTGGAATTGGAATTAAATTAATTTCATCAGTCTCATTATTAGTTGGTTCTGATGACAGAAAACCCTTCAGAGTGCTCAAAGATCCCACACTGTCATCTACTTCGCAATTGGCCCCTAGTGAATGGCTCGACATATAATTTGTCACAATTAACGAAGTAAATGAAGTTACAAAATAATGACAGGTGGGATGTATAGTGCGCGCTCCGTGACTCCTAATATTGCCGAAGAAGTTTTCCAATGAGCATCGAGCCGTCCTTACATTTTAATAGTAAAACAGATTTGATTGAATGTTTTGAAGATACTGGTAACCACAAAAAAGCCAAATTTGCAGATCATGCTATGGTATTCGTCGCAAGTGGAAGCAGCCAGTGGCATACTATTTTACCGAAGGTGGTATGTCAAAATTTCAGTTGAAAACTGAATTAAAGGCAGTAATTTAGGCACTGCAAGGTATTGGTCTTATATACCACGAGCCATAAATACCATAGCATGATCTGCAAATTTGGCTTTTTTGTGGTTACCAGTATCTTTAAAACATTCAATCAAATCTGTTTTACTATTAAAATGTAAGGACGGCTCGATGCTCATTGGAAAACTTCTTCGGCAATATTAGGAGTCACGGAGCGCGCAATATACATCCCACCTGTCATTATTTTGTAACTTCATTTACTTCGTTAATTGTGACAAATTATATATCGAGCCATTCACCAGGAGCCAATTGCGAAGTAGATGACAGTGTTGGATCTTTGAGCACTCTGAAGGGTTTTCTGTCATCAGAACCAACTAATAATGAGACTGATGAAATTAATTTAATTCCAATTCCACCACATGAGGATTTTACTTTCAGTTCTGCTGTTTCTGCTCAACCATATATTGCAGGCTCTAGTGGGAAGTTCGCAAGATGAACGTTATCCGATTTTTGAGGCCCGGGCATATAACCCTAAAGCTGTGACAAGACCTAATACTGAATTTGTACAATTTTTCCAAAAGTGTAATGATGTATTACATTATTTTCTTCTAAAGGTTTGTTGGAAAAAAAATATTAAGGTTAGTTTGGTATCATATCTACATTTACCGATACCAAACAATTTCACTTTCCCCAGGCATTCCACATAATATAAAATGTTGACCAATATGTTTGTATTCTTTTACATCCACATGTGGGTAAAAAATGAAAAAAAAATATTAAAAGGGCTCGAAGGCAGAAACACCGTATTAAATGATCCGATAAAACAAGAAGCCAAAAAGAAATTTTTAAGGTACAGAGCAGCACGAAAGAAAATTAAAGAAACTGCAGTAAATACCACATCTTATCTTTCATGTGGTGGAATTGTAATTGATATCTTATTATTATGAATGCTAGTCTTGTTAAATGTTTATTCTTAGTAGTGGTTATTCCTATTTTTATGTTGTTATTTATTGTTTGTTATTACTTTTAGTTATAGTTTTTATTATGAATATTTTGTTGTAATCAATTTGGGGAAAAAGTGTACTTTTGAGTTCGGGATTCTTGACTTTACCCTCAATTTGTTATGTTGTTATCAATAAATCATAAATCAAAGAATATGTTATCGTTTTTTTTACTTTATAAAAATTAAAATTTACTAAATATTCTAGGTATTACTTGAAAATTGTAAATGTTAGTGGAAAGTTTTTCCAATAAATAAATTTTTTTTATAAAATTATTAAATTACAATTTTATTAAAAAAATTTTCAATGACATTCACAATAAATTGGAAAACTGGTAAATGCATATTCGAATTCCTGCCGATTTTATTGCCAATCATCAGCGCTGTTGGCGACCATAGGATGAACTATTACTTAGTCACAAAAAAGGTAGGGAGTTGAATATCTATACTATCTCTCTTATCTAGGGTTGACACTATCTCTCTCATCGATGATTTTAAAATTATATATATTATTAACCTTTGAAATTAATATTGATTCAAATTTTTAAAATTATAAGGTTAAATGAACAATAAAACGAAACATTATTTGTAAGCTTTCAGCAATGGTTACTGCTGTCATCGATGATTTTGTTAAACGAGGCAGCGCCATCCTTAAAAGTAGTATGAACTACACCCCCTGCACGGATGGTGAGATAACCCCCCTCGCCCTGAGTTGAACATCTATACTATCTCTCTTATCTATGGTGTGAGCTTGAAATAGTACATTTCTTAATCACGTCCTGGTGCCTAACCAGCAGCGCGGCATGTCCCCGGGTTGCTGATAGGGGAACGACCAAATGTGTTTGGTCAGCTGCAAATAATCGAATAAACAGCCGCGGACAAGGATAAAAGGATAAATCTAAAAAAATTATTTTTAAAACAACCGAACTTAGTTTAAATATTAATAACAATTAAATTCAAAACAATTTTTAATCGATGTTACAATTAATTGTATGATAAACCGTGAAGATGTTTTTCTATAATATTTTGTGAATTATTGTACCCAAGAACTTTATAGAAAATTCTTTCATGAACTGATTCATACCTTGGTCGTTTTCGGGTAGTTTCATGTTCGGCAACAATTCGTACGTAGTCTACATCATACAGCTTGTTATTTAATATATTAATTCAAATTTTTTAAAATTATAAGGTTAAATGAACAATAAAACGAAACATTATTAGTTATTTAATATAGTCCACAAATTTTCTGTTGGTGACAGGTCCGGACTCTGTAGCGGCCAATCCAATACAGAAATTTTATTTTTTTTAAACCACTGCATTGTAGCCTTTGATTTATGGCAAGGGACATTGTTTTGTTGAAAGGTATACTCCGGATTATCTTCTGCATAAAGTTTTACCACGGATGCCTCCAAATTTAATGTTCTTCTATATTAAATTTCTTCCTTATTTAAATTTTATTTAAATAAAATTTAGAAAATAATTACACTTTACATTAACAAAAATATTTAAGATTTTATTACTGAACTTAATATTTTCTGAAAAAACATTTTTTTGCACAATTTATTTAACAACTAACGAAATACAACTTTGAACGATTCAAAACACAATAATTTTATTGACGAAACGTATCGAATTTTCTTGAATTGCTTTTACATCAATTATTTAGCAAGATATTTACGCTACATGATATTATTATTTTTAAAAATTTATTTGGTGTATGTACCTCATTTTATACAATTGTACCCATCAAAAATACAATTTTTTGATAAATTTGGTAAAATAATAGCAGAAGCTATCATCTTCTGACATTTTTGCTTTAAAACAACGCTTTCATGATCTCCAGACAATAATTGATTAATTATGATATATTAATATACTAGCTGGATACCCGGCTTCGCCCGGGGTCTCATTAAAAATAAAATACTTTGCCTTTGAAGTATTTTGATTTTGCAGGGTTGATTTACCCGAGCTTTTCTTCTTCAGTATTTCAGAACGGTTTCCAGTCTTGCTTCCCGTTGTCTTTTGGTTGCTATAACTTGATTTATTTTTACGAAATGAAATCACTTATAATAGTGTAGGTACTGAATGTGAATATACCAACGTAAAATTACCATATATCAATTACAGGTATTGGCGATGGGAATCTCGTTCCATTTATGCGCGTCCGCAATTTTTCACTTTTTTTTTAAATTAAGCTTTTCGGTCCCGGTTTTTAGCGGAAAACCTCTTTAAGGTCCTAGAGAGTAACTGTGGAAAATTTGGTTGGGATCGGTTGAACGGTCTAGGAGTCTATAAGGAACATACATACAAACCAAACATACACACATACAAACCCACATACATCCATTTTTATATAGTATATAGATAGATAAATTGAAGACATCGGCATAATCGATCTAGAAAAAATCTCTAAAAAAACTAATTAATCCTAACTAGTCACACTCAAGTAACTAATATTCCAATTAGTCCAAATTATAAACTAAAGTTGTAGAGACCGGGAGGTCTGAGGGGTGTGGAGCACTCCCCAGGAACACTCAAACTGTGATAGATAAATTTGCAAACTTATGGTTATCAGTATTAACCGATAATGCTGAAAGTTTTTATCACAAAAAAATATAAAGCAGTGACCAAGACAATTTTTCGAGGCGCGTTTTGGAAATTGTTTTAATAATTTATTTATTTATTCTGTGAAAACGGTTGGTTGGTAAATTATAAAATAAATCAATAAAATTATGATGGCTTTCGGCGTATCCATAAATAAATTAAGAACTGGTTATTTTTGCAAACGCTCACATAACAAACTATGTACATTTTTTGAATTGGAACTTATCAATGAGTAAGTTTAACATTTTTAGTTCAAATGGGAAAAGAAAAGTCGGACGAAAATCTAATCAGGAGCTAAATTTTATAACTATGTTTCTGTACTGAATTAAGATTGTGTTAACATAATTGTTTAAAAGTGTTTAACAGCTTTCAGAGTTGAAAAATTATATTTTATTGGGAATAAAACGGATGGTTAGTATTACTTGAACATTTTATGAAGAAATTAAAAAAACATTTCAAATTGAGGACTTCGACATGACGAAATAAAACATATTTCGAATTTAGTTAAGTAAAAGTTGCTCCATAATGTGTAAAACATCCGCGCTTTTCGCAGCAATTTTTTGATATGAACATAATTAAACACCTCTGAAAAAAATTGAGGCATATGCAGGATCAGCAGTGCTAAAATTCTTAGAAACGTATTTACAAGAAGAATGACCTTAAATTGAGTCCCAAAACTGCAACAAAAAATTATGTATAGTCAAACCTGCTTTTACGCGGTGTTTTTGTGCGAGTTTTTTTTTGTTAAAGGTTTTTAACTATGAGTATAAATTTTTGCCTTTTAAAAAGAAACAACTCATTGCTATCACAATAACATGGACATTAAACGTTTTTTTAAATGTGTCTCAAACAATATGTTTCATAGCTACTATCAAGTTTTAAGATATATTTTTATGCAATTTTATTAATGCGGTTCCCAACCCCCACCTAAAAACAGGTTTGACTGTAGTTTATTTCGAAACGTATGGAAAACGTTATGATAATGCTAACTTTCATGATTGCATAATTACGGCTTTCCAGGTATGTATGACAAGATATTATATTTGCTGATTGTCCGAGTACTTTTTTACTTCCAAATAACGTATTTAATTATTTAACGTCAATTTTTTTTTTAATTTTAATTAAATTGTTTTGGCCAAAAATAGGAAATACTTTTTTAATTAAATTTGTAACTAACTAATGCTCAAATTAATGCAAATGTTCACACTACCGGGGGTAGTGTATAAACTAAAAACTAGTATTATACATAATATTAATAATAATAATAATAATAAGTCTTTTATTTAGCCACAGCTATATAATAATGTGTTACAATTAAAAAATTAACTTTTCTAAAATTGAACTCTTAAAAATAATAAAAATTTTATAAAGAGAAAATCTTTAAAAGTAACTAATTTAATATATTTAAGATATATATATTCCTTATAAAACGTACATAATATATATATACATTGTGTACATTATGTACAATATTGCTATTTAAGACCATTAATGATGCAAAATTCATTAAAAAACTTAGTTATCTTATAGAAAAAATTGGGTGTTCACAGGGCCGAAATGTTCATAAATTTGAATGTTCCCATTATCGAGCTTCTATTGTAATATACAGTAAGTAAAAAAATTAGTTGGACAATCCTATATTATAAATGTAAAGTCAAACCTCTTTTATGAGGTTTTTATATGTGGAATTATTTATGTGCAATTTTTTTGTGCGATATATAAAAAAATTCTATCAAATGCATAGTATGAATAAAAAATGAAATATTTTTAAAATTTTTCTTTAATGCGGTCCCTATTCCCCGCACAGAAACAGGTTTGAGCGTAATAATTATACTTTGAAGAGTTTCTTCCTCATGTAAAAATCGTTCTTACATCAAAATTGATTAAATCTTTTTTATTGCAAAATTCATCCCTTATTTTTGTTTATACACTTTTTTCTATTTTAACGCACCGTTTTTGAGCAACACTGACTTAAAGAAAACTCGGCAAAATTTTTATTAAAATTAGCATTTGTTACGGTCCTGTTTTGCCAATGGATACTTTTGTGACTTTGAAGGTTCCTTCTTAGTAATATTATAAAACTCCTATAATATGCGGCAACACAGTTTAATTTTAACTTTAATTTTTTAAATATTAGTTATTGCCAAGTGTTAGATTAAAAATTATCAGCTGTTGATTTCGCATTCTAAAAGTTGTACGTATTGCAATTTTGCACAAAAATCTAGTTTTTGGACGTTACAGTGATCCAATTATTGATTGAACTTCGAGTTTTTTCAATCCAAGTTGTTTAGGATTTGTATTGGTTATTGTCTGGATATATTTTCTGTACCGGCTTTTATAAGCAATTTTGAGGGAATTATCCGAACTTCGTTTGAAGGATTTATTTGTCCAAGTTTTAACATCCTGGAAGAATTAGAATCATCGCTGAAATTGTTGAAACCCTCCAATAACATTTTCGAGGTATACATATTTAATGACTATTATTATCGCATTATGCTAATTTTGAATTTTAGGGTTTTTTTTGTACCCGTTTTGGTTTCTTTCGTGTGCAAAACCATATTTTTGCATTACCGATCGAGTTCTTGGGTTATTGACGAAAAGAAGCCTTTGGATTGCCAATCGAATTTTTTTGAGCTATCGATCGAAAGAAGTCTGGCCAAAGCCTTTTTTTTGGATCTACCACAACTTATCAATACGAGGTCCGCCTGAATCCTACTCCCCATCACTATCAGATTCGTCCAGCTATCAAGAACGAAGACTCTCCAGCAAGATAAGATTTTTGTTTGTGCCGTCAGATTTAATTTGTTACTTTTTGGAAATTACCAATTATTATTGCGCGGGTTATTTATATTGAGTCGTTCTTTTGAACGTATTTATTTTACCTAAAATCCAGCTATTTACTTTGAAAGCTGTGATTTTGATACGATTTTTGTGCGCCTAGTATACGTATACGGGGTAATTATTTTAACAAAGTTTTATAATCGCGTTATATAGCAACCTTATTTTAATCTGAAGGGTAACCCAGTATTGCGCTCACTGTAATTTTATTATACGAATTAAATCTGTGATTGAAACAAATCAACGTTCTTGATACTTGCTTCATTAGACCCGGTTAGTTCTTTCTTTTTTTCAGTAGATACGTTTCGCAGTTTCTTGAGTGTTTACTGTCACGTTGTTTACAGGGTGGTTTTAAATTGCGTGGCACCCAAACCATACCTTTACGGCTTGCTCTTTCGAGCGTATCGCTTAGCACACCCTATACAACTCTACGCCATCGAGAAAAGGAACCGGCTCAGTGCTTTACCGTTGGCGTCTCCTGCTCACGAGCTAGCAAAGGGGGCAAGTCTTGCCAGCCGCCCCTGAGATTAGCGGCTGCAAGGTTTTAGTTTATATTAACATCTTGGCATTCCAACGCGCGACTAAAACCGTAACACATTACTCTACTAGTAGTTTTACAGTTTTATTCTGCATTCCTGATCCATTCCACGTCTCTACTCTGCTTGCCTGCCTGAATGCTTTAATCCCCGGAACATTTTACTTTGAGTGACGCCATTGACTTCCTTGGAATTTAAATGCCTGAGGTGGTTTTCCGTTGATCAGGATTACATTTTCATAATCCCAGTTAAAACGGTTATACCGCCGTTACTCGGTCTCGAGTGCCTCGTTTGCGTGACAGGGTATACCGAGCCCATTCTCGAGGTAGGCGAGGTTGACAGTAGAGCAGGAGAGGTTTTATATTGCGCATCACTACCCCATTCATACCCCACTAAATCTCTTATGAGAAACCAAAAGAGAACTTAAATTTTGTTATTTAACTTTGAAAAAACCTACAAAATGCATGATTTACAATAAGAACGGAAAAATTTAAATTTTTATTTCGTTAATATTTAATTTGTAAAATGATAATCGCAAATGAAATTTCACCAGTGTAAACTTGAATGAATTTTAACTACCAACGTTGTAAGGTCATATTTTTAATAACGTTTATGTATTATTAACCTTTGAAATTAATACTAGATTAAATTTATTTAAAGTAATAGGTTAAATAAACAATAAAACAAAATTATCCTAAAGCTTTCGGCAATGGTTACTACTGTGAATAGCGAAAATACATAGAAACAAAGTATAACGTATTGTCATTCGATACAATTACCAATTTTTACAGTATTTTTATTTCAATTGGTCTATAGGTTGGAGCTTATGTGCGTCAATTACTAAGCGGCACGCCAATACGTTCGGCAAGTGAGTTATGAAATAGGTTATGATTCCAGAAAGGGATCACAACTCGTCTTCGATTGTGAGGCCTGTAAACCCCGCAATACTTTTTGGAGCGGTTGGAGCGGGGCAACAAGTGGTTGCTACCACTTGTTGCTTGTATGAACTACACTAAATCAGCTATTAATCACCTCTTTTTTCTAGTTTGCAGACAATTTCAAAATTTTTGCATAATTCTAAGGTTGGAAGTGGTTAACGCCCAGTATCAAATCGTATCAAAGTGGTTCATGGAAACTATCGTATTTTGTTTCAATTTTTTTTTTTTAATATTTTAAAAATTAATATGAATTTCGAATCTAAGGTGGTATCTCGTGTCTTTATATTAATACTTAAAACTGATTAGGGTTTGGTTCAAATTATTAAAAATATTATTACAAATATTATTTAATATTTTATTAATATATTTTATTATTAAAAATAATTTTTATTTATATATTTAGAAAAAGAATGACAAAGTCATGAGCATGGTCACATTCAATTTTTTTGCATTTAAGATTGTATTGAATTTAAAATTATAATATAATAATTTTAAAATCAATTTTTATCGATGGAACGATTAATAATATAAAAAGTACAAGTTCTAGAATCCATTTTAAGTAGGAGAAATGTTGAAATGCATCCTATTATTATCAAGCTATTATAAATTCACCAACTAATTATACAGTAGAATTATAACATAAAAACCGTAAACATTACGGGGGCGGTTTAAAAAGTAATAATACAAATAAATAATTATGTGTAAATCGGTATATAAATTATGTATAAAATGAAACATATAAAGCGAAGTTTCTTGCAAAGACCCCTTAACTTTAATTGACTCTTTCTTCACTATGTAAAAAACAAAAATAAGTAATTATACCGACTGTTATTTATTCAAAAAAATCACACCAAAAAGAAGATTTAGTCCAACGAGATAAAATCTTCGTCGTCATTAATCGAATTCAACAACGCATTTAGAGATTCCGACAAGTCCTTTTCTTCTTCGGCCTGTTTTTTTCTTTTCGCATTTTCTACATGCACTTTCATTTCCGCATTAAGTTTTCTATTTAAGCGTTTATTTGTCTCAGAATAATTTTTTGCTGAATTTATTTCTGTCGCACGCATCGGACTTTCGCAATAATCATCCACCATCAAAATCAAATACATTGTAAAGCTACTGATAAGTATTTCTAACTTCAAATCAGTGAAAAGCAATTAGATCTTGTAGTCTCTACAAATTAATAACCTCGTACACAAGGTAGGTCACTCTATTATCATACAAATTAAGCTTTATTAAAATACGCTATTAACAGATCTGACGGTATTCTCGTAAATTTTTTGTTCTCATTTAATGTTCCTATACTTTTTGCACTACTCTGTATTTTTATAGAGTAGGTACCAACAGAAAATTTTGTCTATATAAGTAAAACCGCAAATGAAGAAAGCCGTACTCGCTTCGGCGGTACATCTACTAAAATTGGAACGATACAGAGAAGATTAGCATGGTCCCTGCGCAAGGATGACACGCATATTCGTGAAGCGTTCACCACTTTTCCACGTTCCAGGATGTGAGCTGGCAATACTACATTTCTTGATCACTTCCTGGTGCCTAACCAGCAGCGTGGCGCGTCCCCGGGTTGCGGATAGGGGAACGACCAATTGCGTTTGGTCAGCTGTGAATAATTGAATGAACAGCCGCGGACAAGGATAAAAGGAAAAATCTAAAAAATTAGTTTTGATACAACCGAATTTTTAAAATTTTAAAAATAATTTTAATCGATGTTTCGTAACTTGGTCGTTTTCGGGTAGCTTCATGTCCAGTAACAATTCCTACATAGTCTCTAAATCATACATTAACGTATCTAAATAATGAACAAATATTTTAACGGTTATTCAGTCATTTCGTAGTTGTAAGGTATATGTACCTCCTAAATAATCCATAATATTTTTATTTTATACTCAGTCTATGTAAAATCCTTTCGTCCGTATCTCGATATTTATTTAATTTAATTTAATTTGAATTTCCAAATAGTCGAATGATCTATTTCAACTTCTACTTGAATTTGGCCCTGGCTATGAGCAGCTTCTACATAATTATTCGTACGAGTTTGTTGGTTGAACAGCGCCTATCACCTTATTTATTTCACATTTCCGGCGGAAATATTGCAGAGTGTCTACAGTTTCCATGTCTATTCATTCGACCAACGTAATAGTCTTCAAACCATTTTAATAGCGGTTGAACTTCTGGCGGTAGTTCTTGGGCTAAAACATCTATAGTTTGATCAAGATCTTGTATGAGTATGAACGATAATTTTTGCTCTCAGAGCAAAATCTGCGTAAATTCTGTATTTTCTTATTAATCCTAACTTGCAAGGATATGTTTGCATTTTTTGTGCGAGATGAAAAAAACAACCGTGTATTCTTAATTCTATCAAATTCCTTCTTCATCGGGTTAAACTTTGGAGCTTCAAAATCGTACGCTGTCAAATTGTGATTAAGGTGTGACTGAATTAATTTAATCATACTAAACATTAGTGTAGGTAATTTGCTGCTTATTGGGCAATAAAAAGTGAAATATGAGATGAGTTCCACAGTGTCCTTCACCTAATTCGCATAAATGTGAGCAAATAATAGAGGTGCTGATTTAAATGTCCCATCACCATATCATTCTTTGGAATTTTTCAGAATTTGCCAAAAATTAAAATTTTATTCGCATCGCCGAAGTTCTGTTCTGTTCTGGAAAAACTTTCTGTAAAAACTGATGATTCAGAAAAAAAATCACAAAAACAAAAATTTCGAGTTTGAGTTAGAAAATTGGAGAGATCTTGCAGATGAGAGCAAAGTGAAAGAGAAGAAAACCAATTATTTAGATAAAAATCCAATGGTATTGACGTATAACGATAAAAGCAAGACAAAATCTTCCATCATTGGAATTCTAAGAAATGGAAATTCGTTAGATTTGCAAATTGTAACGATTGGCAAAACTTATTACACACTAACAAACACATACGCATTTGACAGTATAATACATGTCCTATGTTCGTCATATGCGGAAAGCGCTAATTTCGCAAGTTATGTGAATGAAAACAAGAAACTTCCAGCATACGAACTTATTGCCCACGCTACGCGAGATAGTATCAACGCAAAAACCTATAAAAAGCGTGCTTTCATATTTCAGCAGACTATTTTGAATGTGAAAGGTTATAAAGTTTGTGCAACAGAAGCAGCATTAGAATATTTTAATGTGACAAAAATCGGGAAAAAATCTAAGTAGTAAAATTATCGCTGCAAATCAAACTCAACAAGGAGTGTAACAGAGTATATCTAATTATTGTACAACGAATCATAACACTTCGAATCAATTGTCTAAAATTTGTATAGACGATATCAATTTGTGTAAGCAAGACGATAATGAAAATATTTTGGGAAATACCGACAAAATTACCGCATCTGAGTCCCAAACTTCTTCTGAACTTAATAATATGGAAGTTCAAGAGAATTTACTTTTGGAATCGGATTCGGAGTTTCACTAACGCAGGATAACAATTTTAGGGAATCAAATTCTGCGCAAAAGACACCCTCAACTAAAAAATGGTCCTCTGAGAAGTACCCCAGATCATCAAGAGATCAGAGAAAAAGAGAAAAAGTTATTGGTCAACCTATAATAACAAATTATTTTAAACCTGTTGATGAAATAAGTAAGTTATAAAACAAAATAGTGAACTGAGAGAAAAGTTGTACATAGAACTTGATGATGAGACTTAAAATAATTTGTTATTATAGGTTGACCAGTAACTTTTCTCTTTTCAATCTCTTGATGATCTGGAATACTCTCAGAAGACCATTAGTTGAAGTGTCTTTGCGCATGATTGATTCCTAAAATCGTTATCCTGCGTTAGTGAAATCGAATCCGATTCCAAAGTAAATTCTTGAACTTCCATATTATTAAGTTCAGAAGAAGTTTGGGACTCAGATGCGGTAATTGTTGGTATTTCGAAATATTTTCATTATCGTCTTGGTTACACAAATTGATATCGTCTATACAAATTTTAGACAATTGATTCGAAGTGTTATGATTCGTTGTACAATAATTAGATATACTCTGTTGCACTCCATGGTATAATAACTAACAAGGTAGGATATCCAAGTGTTCTAAAAGCGTTCAAATTTGCGCAGTGACGTCATCTGTGAGTATTGACATGCGCAGAACAGTAGGCCTATTCTACTGATTGGTATTAAAAGCGTTCAAATTTGTGTAGTGACGTCATCTGTGAGTAGTGATATGCGCAGAACAGCAGGCATATCCTACCTTAGTAGTTATTATACCATGGTTGCACTCCTTGTTGAGTTTGGTTTGCAGCGATAATTTTACTACTTAGATTTTTGCCCGATTTTTGTCACATTAAAATATTCTAATGCTGCTTCTGTTGCACAAACTTTATAACCTTTTACATTCAAAATAGTGTGCTGAAGTATGGAAGCCATATTATGAACAAACCACAACCAAATTTTACCAACAGGGTTTCAAAAAAATTGTTAGACATTTTATCAGTTTTAACTTACGTTTTAAATTATTGTTACAGCATTTACTTCAATATGATTTTTGGAAACCTTTCTTTTAGCAGTAACAATATCGATAAAAATCTAAGCACGCTTTTTATAGGTTTGTGCGTTGATACCATCTCGCATAGCTTGGGCAATAAGTTGGTATATTGGAAGTTTCTTGTTTTCATTCACATAACTTGCGAAATTAGCGCTTTCCGCATATGACGAACATAGGACATGTATTATACTGTCAAATGCGCATGTGTTTGTTAGTGTGTAATAAGTTTTGCCAATCGTTACAATTTGCAAATCTAACGAATTTCCATTTCTTAGAATTCCAATGATGGAAGATTTTGTCTTGCTTTTATCGTTATACGTCAATACCATTGGATTTTTATCTAAATAATTGGTTTTCTTCTCTTTCACTTTGCTCTCATCTGCAAGACCTCCTCAATTTTCTAACTCAAACTCGAAATTTGTTTCTAGAATTTGATCGCATCTTTTCTTTTTTCCATTTTTTTCTGATCATCAGTTTTTACAAAAAGGTTTTCCAGGATAGAACAGAACTTCGGCGATGCGAATAAAATTTTAATTTTTGGCAAATTCTGAAAAATTCCAAAGAATGATATGGTGATTGGACATTTAAATCAGCACCTCCATTATTTGCTCACATTTATGCGTATTAGGAGAAAGACACTGTGGAACTCGTCTCATATTTCACCCTTTATTGCCCAATAAGCAGCAAATTACCTACACTAATGTTTATCACCTTAATCACAATTTGATAGCGTACGATTTTGAAGCTCCAAATTTTAACCCGATGAAGGAGGAATTTGATGGAATTAAGAATACCCGGTTGTTTTTTTCATCTCGCACAAAAAATGCAAACATATCCTTGCAAGTTAGGATTAATGGGAAAATACAGAATTTACACAGATTTTGCTCTGAGAGCAAAAATTATTGTTCGTACTCATACAAGATCTTGATCAAACTATTGATGTTTTAGCCCAAGAACTACCGCCAGAAGTTGAATCGCTATTAAAATGGTTTGAAGAATATCACGTTGATCGAATAAATAGACATGGCAACCATAGACGCTCTGTAATATTTCCGCCGGAAATGTGAAATATATAAGGTGATAGGCGGTGTTCAACCAACAAACTCGTACAAATAATTATGTAGAAGCTGCTCATAGCCAGGGTCAAATTCAAGTAGAAGTTGGAATAGATCATTCGACTATTTGGAAATTCAAATTAAGTTAAATAAATATCGAGATACGGACGAAAGGATTTTATATAGAGTGAGTAAGTATAGAAATATAAATTTTATGGATTATTTAGGAGGTATACCTTATAACTACGAAATGACTGAATAACCGTTAAAATATTTGTTGAATTATTTAGTATTACATTTGTTCATTATTTAGATAAGTTAATGTATGATTTAGACTATGTAGGAATTGTTACTGAACATAAAGCTACTCGAAAACGACCAAGTTACGAAATATCGATTAAAATTGTTTTGAACTTAATTGTTTTTAAAATTTAAAAAATTCGGTTGTATCAAAACTAATTTTTTAGATTTTTCCTTGTATCCTTGTCCGCGGTTGTTTATTCAATTATTCACAGCTGACCAAACGCAATTGGTCGTTCCCCTATCCGCAACCCGGGAACGCGCCACGCTGCTGGTTAGGCACCAAGACGTGATCAAGAAATGTAGTATTGCCAGCTCACATCCTGGAACGTTGAAAGTGGTGAACGCTTCACGAATATGCGTGTCATCCTTGCGCAGAGACCATGCTAATCTTCTCTGTATAACGATAAAAGCAAGACAAAATCTTCCATCATTGGAATTCTAAGAAATGGAAATTCGTTAGATTTGCAAATTGTAACGATTGGCAAAACTTATTACACACTAACAAACACATACGCATTTGACAGTATAATACATGTCCTATGTTCGTCATATGCGGAAAGCGCTAATTTCGCAAGTTATGTGAATGAAAACAAGAAACTTCCAGCATACGAACTTATTGCCCACGCTACGCGAGATAGTATCAACGCAAAAACCTATAAAAAGCGTGCTTTCATATTTCAGCAGACTATTTTGAATGTGAAAGGTTATAAAGTTTGTGCAACAGAAGCAGCATTAGAATATTTTAATGTGACAAAAATCGGGAAAAAATCTAAGTAGTAAAATTATCGCTGCAAATCAAACTCAACAAGGAGTGTAACAGAGTATATCTAATTATTGTACAACGAATCATAACACTTCGAATCAATTGTCTAAAATTTGTATAGACGATATCAATTTGTGTAAGCAAGACGATAATGAAAATATTTTGGGAAATACCGACAAAATTACCGCATCTGAGTCCCAAACTTCTTCTGAACTTAATAATATGGAAGTTCAAGAGAATTTACTTTTGGAATCGGATTCGGATTTTCACTAACGCAGGATAACGATTTTAGGGAATCAAATTCTGCGCAAAAGACACCCTCAACTAAAAAATGGTCCTCTGAGAAGTACCCCAGATCATCAAGAGATCAGAGAAAAAGAGAAAAAGTTATTGGTCAACCTATAATAACAAATTATTTTAAACCTGTTGATGAAATAAGTAAGTTATAAAACAAAATAGTGAACTGAGAGAAAAGTTGTACATAGAACTTGATGATGAGACTTAAAATAATTTGTTATTATAGGTTGACCAGTAACTTTTCTCTTTTTTAATCTCTTGATGATCTGGGAAACTCTCAGAAGACCTTTAGTTGAAGATCTTTCGCATGATTCCTAAAATCGTTATCCTGGGTTAGTAAAAACAATCGATTCCAAAATAAATTTGAACTTCCTAAGTTGAAAAGTTTTAAGGACTCAGATGCGTAATTGTGGTATTTCGAAAATTTTCATTATCGTCTTGTTACACAAATTGATATCGTCAATTTTAACAATTGATTCGAGTGTTAGTCGTTCAATTTAGATATACTCTGTTGCACTCATGGTATAATAACTAACAAGGTAGGATATCCAATGTTCTAAAAACGTTCAAATTTGCGCATGACGTCATCTGTGAGTATTAAAGCGCAGAACAGTAGGCCTATTTTACTGATTGGTATTAAAAGCGTTCAAATTTGTTAGTGACGTCATCTGTGAGTTGTATGCGCAGAACAGAGATATCCTACCTTAGTAGTTTTATACCATGGTTGCACTCCTTGTTGAGTTTGGGTTTGAGCGATAATTTTTTACTTTGATTTTGCCCCATTTTGTCATTAAAATATTTAATGCTGCTCTTTACAACAAATTTACATTCAAAAACAAAGAAAAAAGAACAAACCACAAAAATTTTCCCCGGGGTTTTAAAAAATTGTTAGACATTTTATCAGTTTTAACTTACGTTTTAAATTATTGTTACAGCATTTACTTCAATATGATTTTTGGAAACCTTTCTTTAGCAGTAACAATATCGATAAAAATCTAAGCACGCTTTTTATAGGTTTGTGCGTTGATACCATCTCGCATAGCTTGGGCAATAAGTTGGTATATTGGAAGTTTCTTGTTTTCATTCACATAACTTGAAATTAGCGCTTTCCGCATATGACGAACATAGGACATGTATTATACTGTCAAATGCGCATGTGTTGTTAGTGTAATAAGTTTTGCCAATCGTTACAATTTGCAAATCTAACGAATTTCCATTTCTTAGAATTCCAATGATGGAAGATTTTGTCTTGCTTTTATCGTTATACGTCAATACCATTGGATTTTATCTAAATAATTGGTTTTTTCTTTCACTTTGCTCTCATCTGCAAGACCTCCTCAATTTTCTAACTCAAACTCGAAATTTGTTTCTAGAATTTGATCGCATCTTTTCTTTTTTCCATTTTTTTCTGATCATCAGTTTTTACAAAAAGGTTTTCCAGGATAGAACAGAACTTCGGCGATGCGAATAAAATTTTAATTTTTGGCAAATTCTGAAAAATTCCAAAGAATGATATGGTGATTGGACATTTAAATCAGCACCTCCATTATTTGCTCACATTTATGCGTATTAGGAGAAAGACACTGTGGAACTCGTCTCATATTTCACCCTTTATTGCCCAATAAGCAGCAAATTACCTACACTAATGTTTATCACCTTAATCACAATTTGATAGCGTACGATTTTGAAGCTCCAAATTTTAACCCGATGAAGGAGGAATTTGATGGAATTAAGAATACCCGGTTGTTTTTTTCATCTCGCACAAAAAATGCAAACATATCCTTGCAAGTTAGGATTAATGGGAAAATACAGAATTTACAGATTTTGCTCTGAGAGCAAAATTATTGTTCGTACTCATACAAGACGTGATCAAGAAATGTAGTATTGCCAGCTCACATCCTGGAACGTTGAAAAGTGGTGAACGCTTCACGAATATGCGTGTCATCCTTGCGCAGAGACCATGCTAATCTTCTCTGTATCGTTCCAATTTTAGTAGATGTACCGCAGAGGCGAGTACGGCTTTCTTCATTCACGGTGTCATTTATATAGACAACATTTTATTATAGGTTGACCAGTAACTTTTTCTCTTTTTCTCCGATCTCTTGATGATCTGCAGTACTTCTCAAAAGACCATTTTTTAGTTGAGGGTGTCTTTTGCGCAGGATTTGATTCTCTAAAATCGTTATCCATATCCCATACCATATTATCCATATCATTATCCCATACTTCCATATTATTAAGTTCAGAAGAAGTTTGGGACTCAGGTGCGGTAATTTTGTCGCTATTTTCCGAAACATTTTCATTATCGTCTTGCTTACACAAATTGATATTGTCTATACAAATTTTAGACAATTGATTCGAAGTGTTATGATTCGTTGTACAATAATTAGATATACTCTGTTGCACTCCTTGTTGGGTTTGGTTTGCAGCGATAATTTTACAACTTACAAGGAGACCACCCGACCTTACTTTAACCGATTTGCTTGATTTTTGTTTTACGAGCAGGTTATGACTAGAAATGAAGCGGGCCAAAATATTAGAGCGCGATATTCACCCGTTGCCGAGAAAATCTACTTTGAAAATATCGTCTTTTTTCATATTTTATGGGGTACGGCTGAAGGGTCTAGTAATTTTCTTATTGGTATCTGTGGATATAGGGATAACAAAAAATACTATATATAAATTAAAATTATAATATATCAAGCTGTGTACTAAAAATCAAAAATCTTATTTTTATCTATTAATCTTCGGAGGAATCATCCGAAAATTCGCAGGAGCCAGGGTGATATTCGTCGTAAAACAAAAAGCAATATGTTTCACTACATCGAGCGCACCTTATAAATGCAGTTTTCTTACACTTGCAAGGATTGTTTAAAATTTCTATGGGGAAGCACATTTGGTTTACATTTATGAAAACATTTCTCTCGTCAGTGAGCTTGGAAGCAAACCACGCGTACTGCAGCATATCCGAAAAATTGGTGAGGACAACTGATGTTGTACTATCGATTGTATTTTTATGCAATCTTCCGAGAATTGATTTCACGTTGTGTCTCGATCAACTGTGCACAATTTTGAAGACGTTTGATAAAATTTTTACTTGTCGATAAAAGTAAACATCGCAAGGCTGGACCAATGGTGTACATTTCGGAGGAATTACTTTAATCGTACAAGTTGATTGACCTTCTTCATCCTGAAATACTTCATCGTATAGATCTAGATTTGTTTGGCCTCCCAAGAATCGATTATAAGTAGAAAACGTTCTTTTCCACGTATGGCTTAAAACGTTCGTTAAATAATCTTTATACAAAGATGTTGTCAACTTTCCCGACTTTGAAGAAGTTACAACAACATTTTTTTATTTTCTAGCATATTCTTCTACACATATTTTAACCCTCGGCCCAAATGATCCTGTCGCCTCTTGTAGGCATACAAAAAAGAGAGGTAATAGTTTTCCGGAGAGGGTAATGGCATACTGTGCTGTATAGGAATGGGTGACCTTGTTCATGTCCTTTGTATTAACAATAATAGCTTTTGATCCCGCTCCGCGAGAGTTCGGTTATAATTTGACTGGTATTGACACCCAGTCTGATCTGTATTGATAACAAGATCTTTGTCAAATTTCGGTATCAACGCACGAGTCTGGATTCGAAATCTTTCAGCGGCAGCCAAAGTTTCCTCCAGTGTCGCGGTTTCTCTTTGGCTTACAAATTTGGTTATTTTTCGCTGGCCAATTCGGTGTCTTCTTTTGAATCGAACAACCCAATTTTCAGAGGCTTTGAATTCAAAATTCTCAAACTGACCCGCTGCAGATAATGCCCACTGTTGCAAGTTTCTTGTTGATACTTGTTGAGAGTTTTGCAAGCTTCTACAAACCTGTCATTGCTCCAAGAGTCAATAATTTCAAATTTATCAAATTTTGTTCCACCATTTTGAATTTGTTTTCTCCATTTCTTCAAATCCTTAAAGCTTTTAGACGGGAACATCCTCCTTTTGAAGAGTTTTAATGCTCCACTTTGGATGTTGCCTAGCAATATTAGAAACCTTGATTTTGTAATCTAGTGGAATATTATCGATTTCTTCTATTTTCATCCTTTTCTCTCTGGAGAACAATCTTCGGTCATATTTTCTTTTACTTCTTCAAAAATTTCGTCCTCCGACACAATTCCTTTTCTCCTAACGTTGTTATAATGTAATGGTAAATATCTTCTCCTACTACCACAGCGTCTTCACTAATTACCGCAGAAGCTTCTGGCGCCATTAAATTATTTGCAATAAGGAGTTGCTGACAATACACCATCGCATCTTTCAATCGCCTCCTAGAAATTTCACTATACAGAGATTCTTCATCGGTTTCGATTTCTTCAACTGTCGAAGGGCCCAGTGTTTCCATGAATTTGTAGTCAGACATTGTCGAAACGATATATAGGTATAACTTGATATATTATAATTTTAATTTATATATAGTATTTTTTGTTATCCCTATATCCACAGATACCAATAAGAAAATTACTAGACCCTTCAGCCGTACCCCATAAAATATGAAAAAAGACGATATTTTCAAAGTAGATTTTCTCGGCAACGGGTGAATATCGCGCTCTAATATTTTGGCCCGCTTCATTTCTAGTCATAACCTGCTCGTAAAACAAAAATCAAGCAAATCGGTGAGGGTAAGGTCGGGTGGTCTCCTTGTTAGATTTTTGCCCGTATTTTTGTTTGTTTGATTGCATTCTACGTCTTTCAAGTGTTTTGTAAAGTGCACGTAAAAGTTTGATAAAGACCAATGATATTTTTCATTTCGCTGAATTTGATATCCCTGAAGCGATCCGCGAAGTTGTGATCCTCAACCGACCACACCGGACCGGGGTGCGGACTGATGATTTCCCGGATGGTTTAGTTTTTCTCTGAAGAAATAGATTTTCTTCCTGATTGGCTTTTTCCACTGCTTCTATCGCAGCTTGAAGTAATCTTCGATGTCAAATCAAGAAGCAAAACTTTTCAGGTTTCTCGTGAAACGAGCTATAGTATTTTTCATATTCGTCTTTTTCGATTAAGTGTATGAAGTCGGTACTAACAAATTTCTCCAAATCATTTAAATCGTCATCGCTGAATTTCGTAAACCCAGTTTTATTAGCCAAACCATTGAATTTTAAAATATTTTTTAAAAACGTTGGAATCGACGTTTTTAAATAATTTTCTAATTCTTGTAAGAATGTGTCTGGTCCATTATGATATTTGCATACATAATGGTTGTTTGGTATTCTAATTCAAGAATTTCATAAATTTCAAAAATTAAATATGAATTATTTAATTTATTAAGAAAAATATGAGTGTTTTAGTCTGTTTAAACTTGTGAAAAAACTGAACAACTTTCATAATGAAATTTATTTATAAATAAATTATTAAAACAATTTCCAAAACGCGCCTCGAAAAATTGTCTTAGTCACTGCTTTATATTTTTTGTGCTAAAAACTTTCACTATTAATCGCTTAATGCTGATGACCTTAAGTTTGCAAACTTATCTATCACAGTTTGAGTATACCTGGGGGGTGCTCCACACCCCCCAGACCTCCCGGTCCCTACAAGAATTGTTTATAATTTAGGCTAATTGGAATATTAGTACTTGACTGTGACTTGTTAAAGTTAGGATTAATTAGCATTTCTAAAGATTTTTTCTATATCGGTTATGCTGATATATTCAATTTCTTTCTAATAAAAAATAAACTGCACAACCGGGGGGTCTGGGGGGTGTGGAACACCCTCCAGTGCCTCATTGCTGAAAGGTAAAACATTCAATGTTTACAGATTATAAGTGGGGTTTATTATAGTGTTTTGGTTTTCTTGAGAACGATGACATATTATACTGGGGGGAATTCATAATCACCCCCCCCCCATTCTTGGTCACTGATTTATATTTTTTGTGCTAAAAACTTTCACCATTATCGCTTAATTCTGATAACCATAAGTTTGCAAATTTATCTATCACAGTTTGAGTGTTCCTGGGGGGGTGCTGCACACCCCCCCAGACCACCCGGTCTCTACACCTTTAGTTTATAATTTGGGCTAACTGGAATATTAGTTACTTGAGTGTGACTTGTTAAAGTAAGAATTAATTCGTTTTTCTAGAGATTTTTTCTAGATCGATTATGCTGATGCCTTCAATTTATTACTAATAAAAAATAAATTGCACAAACCGGGGAGTCTGGGGGGTGTGGAACACCCTCCAGTGCCTCACTGTTGAAAGTTAAAACATTCAATGTTTACAGATTATGTGTAGGGTTTATTATAGCGCTATGGTTTTCTTGAGAACGATGACATATTATATTGGGGGGAATTCATAATCCCCGATTCTTGGTCACTGCTTTATATTTTTTGAATTAATAATCAAATAAATAAAAAAACAAATTAGCAGGAGGTGGATGCGATCCCAGTACTCTTCGCATATGTTTTTAATTTTTTGCAATCTTACGCAATTTCATTAACAACTTACCAAATTTATGTTAATTTTTATGCAGTTCATCAGTAATATATAATTAGTCAAATTCAATTTTCTCGAAATTGGCAAAGAAGCGTGCCCTTATACTTGCACCTGTTGAAGTCCAATACAAGACCTAGAGGGACCATAAAAATGAATCAATTCAGTGAGGGGAAGTTGCCGGTCTTCCCTTGTAAGTAAAGATATAAAAATAGAGGAAAGAACATATTTGATGTGGTACCGTGGTTTTGTTCTACGCATTTGGCGAGAATGGCTAAAAAGAATCAAATCTTGCTCAACAGAAAAAGAACTTGTTAACATTAAATTGTTACTTGTGCATCGAATTTTTCAGAATTTTCAAATTATGCAATCTGCCAAAAAATTAAAATTTTATTCGCATCGGGTCTAATATGTGCCAATAAAAAATTCTCCCTTATACTAGGTTGTGTTTCGTAATGTTTGTATAGTCCTTGAATGATCAGCGTATCCAAATTTAAGGGGTTTGGTAGCGCCGCGTTTCTTTGATTCTTTTTTCTTTGAACGGCTTTACGAGGTGTTCCATAGGTTGTAAGTGGGCTTCTTAGGCAGCTTGAGATAATCCAGCTGTACTCTCGTTTACAACTTGGATAGTGGAAAAACATTAGTATTTATTATGTTTTTGGGCTTTTTAACAAAAGTGATTTTAATTATTGATTGAACCTTGATTGAATTGTTTAAAAGCGTTCCAACCATGACATCTGGAAGTGATGTTGAAAATTCCATAGCACAATTTCATACGAGTTCTGAAGCAGATAATAACAGGCACGTTTCTATTACCAATCAATAATCGCTTTCAGAAACGCCAATGTCAATCAAATATATCCAGGGGTAGGCAAAATTAAAATACATGTATTTGAAATACATTTTGTATTTTTTACCTTTGTATTTAATTTTTATTTTTATTATACTAGGGGGGCTCCGCCCCCCTGGCTGCTACGCGGCCCAACCCCGCCCCCCTGGCTGCTACGCGGCCCAACCCCCCTAGCCCGCTTCGCGGGTCAATTTGCGTTTGAGCCGCTCACGTTTTGCCCGCTTGTAATTGTATATAAATGAAAAATCCTTCAAGTTATAAAACTTCTTTCCTTACGACATTTGTTGAATCATAAATCAACCATATTCAGCAATCATCACCTACTACTGACTTTCACCGCAGATGTCGCCATCTATGCCACCTTTTGAAATTTCTTTATTAATTAAACAAAAAATAAAGAAACAAAATACCAATATAGAAAAAAGCGAAGTGTTGTTCGCCGATGTCAAGTGCTGTGATTAAGTCTTGTACAAGATCGTCTTTGGTATAATTTCGGTTTTTTGTGAGGTTGATCCAACGGCAACGCTTGAGTGTTGGATTTTGTTTTGGTTATCTTGCATTGCGTCTTTCTGGCGTATGGGAAGATTTACTTTTCGTGATTTGTTTCTTCTTTTCGTTGATTGGCTGTCCTTTTGTAGTTTAATAGAAGTCTAGTGAATAACCTTTCCATATAAAGGAATAAACCTTCGAGTTACAAAACTTCTTTCCATACGACATTTGTTATATTGCTTGTACTTTGAATTTGTATGCCATTCTTTACTCGACATCTTGATAACGCCACATATAACTGTCCATGACTAAACAAAGGCCTATCGATATAAATACCAACTTTGTCAAAGCTCTGGCCCTTGAGACTTATTTATAGTAATAGCGAATGCCAACACTATCGGAAATTGTCGTCTATGCAGTACAAATGGTAATCTGCTTGCAGATGTATCGCCCGTATCCAATTTAATTCGGGGGATAAATATAACATTGCCGATATGATCACCAGTCATAATCTTACCAGCTATTGAATGTTTATGTAATTTAACAATTTGTAGACGCGTACCATTGCAGAGGCCATCCTTAATACTTAGATTACGAATTAGCATAACAACAGTTCCTATTTTGAGTTGTAACTTGTGTACCGGAAATCCAGGGTAATTCAACGAATTTAAATATTCGACTGGATATTCCAACTGAATGTCTTCATCTGTTTGATCGAGCCCTCGATGTTTGGCTGTATCTACACTTAAATAGGTATGAACCTCGCCCTCGACTAAATTCAGAATTTTTTTATTTAATGTGCGAACATCATCATTGTGGCAAGCTAATATAATTCGGTCGAAGAGATTGGCATTAGAAGAAATGGACTTGCCGTAGATATCATGAATTATATTTGTAGATTCCCAGTTATCCGGTACTTTTAATACGTCTATATTACCATTGCCAATATTCAATAACCAATTTGCATGTTCAATATCAGATGATCTCATGTTTTTCGTTAATTGAAATTTAATACAGCTTGACCTTTTTATATTATAGGGTAGATATCGCACCCTGAAAATAACACTGTCGTAACTTCCAAAACCATTATTTTGAGATAATCGCATTTTAAAGATTGCAACGGTTGTAGTAATTTTACCATTATGTATAATGTCACCTAATTTATTTTAAATAATAATTTGGTCGGTTCTAAACCTAAACAAGTAGTATTTTGAGAATGGAAATAAATTTTTATGCTATAAATTAATTAAATAAAAGTTGAAGGTGGAACATACGACAGTTTTCCATTAAAAGATGAATGTACAACAGTATTACGTTGTTTATTACAGCTGTCCCTCGATAATCCGACACTTTTTAATCCGACGTACTCGGTAGTCCGACGCGCTACAGGCAGCAACATGCATCTCCCCTCCTTCCGCTCCGGCAGGAAGCAAAACAAACCTGCAGTGACATGAATCCTCCTCCCCTCCGCTCTGTGGGGACAGATCAGTCAAGTGTAGTTAGTTCAGCAGTTGTGTTGTATAGTTTCGGACGGAAAGTATGTATATTTATATACTATTGCAAGTCATGACAGTAGATGACAAAGTGAACGAGGAGGCAGTGCCAGAGAAAAACTTCACCGTCAGCTGCGATGAAGCGTTAGCGGCAACGAAAACTTTGCTTCGTTGGTGTGAGGAGAGACAATTAGACTTTTCAAATATTTTGATGTTAAAAGGTATTCAAGAACAAGCAATGACGGACTGCCTGCGTGCGAAGAAACAAAAGAAAATCACAGACTTTTTTAATGTGTAAATACATATGTATGTATGTACATACATATTGTAGATTTTACTTATCATTTCGTCATTTTGTATACTGGTATTAATAAATTACATGTACCTTTACTGTTTCTGAATTTTTTTTTAACTTCATTGTGTTCAAACGCATTAAGAATAAAACATCTTTGATATGTAATATGACATTTTTGGTAATCCGACATTTTCGGTAATCCGACACTCTCTCGGTCCCTTAACTGTCGGATTATCGAGGGACAACTGTATTTTCAAAAAAAGTCTTCAATAATGTTATCTAATCTAAAAATAAATTTTCTTCTTCTTCCTCTTCATCTTGCAGATCAATTACAAAATTTTTTTGTTTGCGATTGCTTACCAGTGCTTCATAAAACTGCGCATGGGACTTGGGTATGTGATTCTGGTTCAGCAACCACATCAAATCTTTCTTTTTTTCAATAGATATTCCTGGATGGCTTGCATACATTGCATCTAATTTTGATGATGTACTAGAACTTTTTCTTCCGCGGCTCTTAACTGTTATTAGGTGAATGTTCTTCCTGCTTCCATGACGTTTTGTAAAATAATTGATTTGGTTGGCTTTTGACCAACCAAATTGACCAACCACCTTGTTGTATGTACCATACAACAGTCTTCCTCACAGAAGCTGTGCATATTTGTGAATTGTAAAACTGTTGTTCGCTAAATAGCACCTGAATGATAAAAGATGGAAGTTTCGACGTGGTACCATTGAAAAGAGCGTAAAAAAATACATAACAATCAATCAAAATCTGAAAATTGTCATTTTGGAAGTTACGACAGGGTGCGATATATGCATTTAATGAATCGGCTCATCGAATAATACATCGGGATAATCGGATAAAATGCATCTGCGCGTTGTATCTGCGCATTACATTTTAGCGTTGCATAAAAACCCTTACCTTTTTATATTATAGGGTAGATAGGGTAGATATGTAAGGAATTGGCATTTAATTGCTATTGTAGTTTGCCTTACAGTTTTAGACGATATTTGAAGATCATGGCCCACAAATTTCCAAAAATTCTACTTCTTTCGGCCAAGTTTTGGCACTGCTCACAACAACTGGATATGTCAATTTCTTTGAATAGTTGATCTAATGCGTTCTGGAGGTACGTAATATCGTTAGTTTGTAAATTAATTGTTAAGGTAGGATATTCTTTTTCTATATTCGTGTTGCATTTTGCACATTTCTGATGTTCTAACATCGAGGGCTTATCACGAAATAACTGTTGAAGTAAATAATAAGCCGTGGATGCAGCATTTAGTTCCACATGATTATTTGGCAATTTTTTCTTATTAGCTTCTGTAAAAACATTATTTAAAATGATTGCTCGTTTCTTGTAAGTTTGCACGTTCACTTCATCACGTATAATGTTTGCAATAAACTCATATAATTTTAATTTAATTTTTGCATCTACAAACTTGGCATAATTTCTACTATCCGCATAACAGCAGCATATAATATGTATTATGCTATCAAATCCGCACGTATTGATCACTGTATAATACATTTTCTCCAATCGAATAGGTTTTAAATCTAAGAAGTTTCCATTTCGTAGTAACCCTATTACCGAAGACTTTGTCTTACTATCAATATTACAGCTCAAAACGGTAGGATCTTTATCCAAATAATTGGGTTTTTTCCTTTTCTTGCCTTTGCTGTTTTTACCTAGGCCACGCCAACTTTCTACTGCAGTTTTAATTATTGGGTCATCATTTTTGTCCGCGATTTCATCTTCTTCGCTTGATATTTTTCTTTTGCAAGCACTCTGCCGCAAACATTCTTCAGGCCCCTCTTGATTACTACTACTACTATGCAAAGATATACATAGTTCATAAGTGCATGTTAAATCATTGATCTGCTTAACCAAAAATTACGTTGCGTATTATATTTTGATTTCAAAATAATCATTGAACCAGTAATTGCTGTTATATGGGTCTTTATGAAATCATCTACTCGTGTTGGCAATGTTTGATGATGAAAAACTCTGTTCTTTAAATGATTGAATAAGCTTTCCGAGGTTGCGCTGGTCTCTGTTAGATTTCCATATCCAAAAATTGGGATCATTACAGCAGACCAACATCTGCTGTATCAATATTAATAAAAATTAATAGCAGGGCCGAACATATTAAAATTTTTAAAAATGTAAAAAATGTTTTTTGGAGTAACTTAAAATTATTAGCAGCCAATCAAATTCCTCACCAATCGAGTTGCACATCAATCGACTTCCACTCACTAGGAGGTATTGCTGGTCAATAGCCTGCCTGATCTGCTAATAGCATATAAAACTTTTTTTGAAATTGTTCAATAACTAACGTATTTGTTATTAGGCTTCTATACATAGTATAGAAAGAAGCCTTATGATCTGGCTTCGTGTCCGTCCGTCTGTCCGTCCGTCCCTCTGTCCGTCCGTCCGCATAATTCAAAGTCACTAAATTAGTGACAAAAAAAACCTTTTGTCACTAAATTTTACTTTTAGTTTTCTATACATAGTATAGAAAGAAGCCTTATGATCTGGCTTTGTGTCCGTCCGCTGTCCGTCCGTCCGTCCGTCTGTCCGTCCGTCCGTCCGTATAATTCAAAGTCACTAAATTAGTAACAAAAAAAACCTTTTGTCACTAAATTTTACTTTTTTTGTGGGTGGATGGACAAACGCGTGAATGGATTAACAAGATTCAAAATAATTAATTGAGATCAAACACACAGAGTTGTAGACGCTTTTTCAATTGTTTATGAGATTATTTTATTCATCTTACACTTTTTTTTGGGTTGGTAATAAATGAACTAACCAATTAAAGGTGCGAAAGAGTGAAAGTAAAAATTACGTAAAACGTAAAAATTTCTTATATAGAAAATTTTTGTTACCAACTAAAAAAATTAAGATAATCTGATGATCGTGCAGATAAAGAAAAAATTATAAATTTAAATTAAAAATATCTACAAAATATTATATAATTGTAAACCAAAAAGGTAGCTGTATAGAAGCCTAAGAACTGCGGCCATCCGAGTTCCACCTTGTTATTATTATTAAGGTGGTTGCAGCGCTCCATTGGCATTTTCTCGAATCCATGTCAAAATATGAAAATTACAAGATATAAAGTTAATGATTTATCATAATTGTAAAACAAATTTGAAAAAGATTGACCGTGTACCTTGGGAGATAATCGGATTTGAAATTTTTGAATTTAACATGTAAAAGCATAGGGAACTCAGTAAAAGTTTAAAATTTCTGTAAAATAAAATAGTTAAATCCATGTCAGACGCATAAAAATTAGTCTACGTGTAGGATAATATCTTACAAAATGGCAAAAAAAAAATTAAAAATTTTGACCATTTGGTTTGTCCGTAAATAATTTTTGAATATGATGCGATTTGATTTCTGAAAAACCGTATAAGTTTGGCATCGTCGCATAAATTAAAAAAGTTTTATGTCAGTGTCAATTTTAAAAGTTGGGTTTATTTTCTAAAATAAACGATGGCGGAACTTATAAAGTCGGAACAGACAATAAAGCGTAAACCCTGAAAAGAAGAAGAAGAAGAAGGTTTATTTTCTATTTCAAATGAAATATAAATCAATTTGGCGGAAAACCATCGTTCAAAATGCGGCCATTCGATGGAAAATAAGAAAGAAGGTTTGGTGCAATGTTATTACGGTATAATTTTCGTATGGTGCAAATAAAATAGAAAAATCTATTTGTTTAAGAGATAAATTTTGTCAGTTGATAATAATCCCTTCTTCTAATTCTTCAGCCACTTATTGTGCACTCAAAAATGCTAAACTTCCTTTACGGCGTGTCAATCTGTGGACTATGGGAAGGCAACAAGAAACCAACCGTCAGCCTGACTTTGGCCATGTTGATTGTCTATGCATTATATAAATGTATGGCACTCGAAGAAAATATTTTCAATGGAAAGTTTTATTACTAATTTTAATAAAAAATAAAAATGAATTTTTTGAAAAATAAAATTAATTAAAATAGAAAAAACTTAAAATCGTGGATTCGATCCAACCATCACGTGTGTATGAGGACGGACGCTAGATAATCACGCCATGAGCCTATTATCAATTATTTTCTACACAAACTATAATTATGAAAAGACTTGAGTTTTCCAAAAGCGTACTTTTGGAATTGATTGCAAAATGTGTAGGGTTACGGTGTTGATAAAATTTCATGTTGTAATAAATTGCCCACGTGAGCACAAAATATTATTTAAATATATTTGACGTTTGATTATTTAATTTAAAAAGAGTGCTAGATTAATAATTTATATTATAACTTATTGCGGCGCTGCCAAATTGAAACATCGTATATGATCCGTGAGTCAAATGAGTTATTGTAAATTCTTGAATAAATCGATATGTTGAAATAAAACAATCGATTCTTAATCCTCACATATTCGTTTTAATATTATAACTAGCAATACCATTATAACAATTTTAAAGCATTAATAACAATATTTTATGCATTAGTCACTCAAAAACTAGACTGGATCGCTGCAACTACCTTAATAAACTTTATTTTATTACTTAAATACTTTTACAGTTCAATTCATTTGTTTACAAACTCAATAAAAATTATTTACATAATTTAAATTACAGCTTTTCACACGCAACTTGCTCGGAGGTGTAAACATTCAGATGCCTATAACTATGTAACAAGTGAAATTACAATTATGTACATATGAGCTCATTGAAGCTCAAACGAAGCTCTATCAATTTATATAAAACCTACGCTTTGTGATCAAAATCAACCTGCTTCGCAAACTCATACTTTGACTTTGACCGTCAGATGTTTGCATCCAGCTTGATAATTTTTTATTATAAATAGAAAAATACCTTATAGTTAAAAACAGTTCTTTACCTTCAATTTGATTAATCATACAATCAAGCTTTGATAATTCAGGTCAACTCAACGCTATTTAGATCTGTTTTGTATCCTGATGGTTACGCATCATTGCATTACGCTTTGCGTTGGAAATTTCTTTATGTAATTAAACATAAAATAAAGAAGCTCACAAATACCAATAATGGATAATACATCGTTGTACGGTGCATAAGATGCTATGATTAAGTCTTGATACGGACGTCTTGTATAATATATCGTTTGAAGGTTATAATCGCACGTTGTATGCTTGTATAAAACCGTTTTATTTTATCACTATTGTATACATAATATAAAATCTGCAGCGTCTGTATCTGGCGTATGAAATTTACCGTTGCATAATGACCTCTTACCATTTTATATTATAGGTAGCATTATAAAATCGGCTTGTATACTCGGGTAATCGGATAATACATCGGATAATCGGTTGACATAAAGACCTTACCTTTTATGATTAGATGGTATGATATACTCTGACTAAATTGATCTTGCGCGTTGATTTACCTTGTTGCATAAAAACCGTTTTTATTTATTATATTATACTAATATAAAATCTGCGCGTTGTATCTGCGCGTTGCATTTACCGTTGCATAAAACCCTTACCTTTTTATATTATAGGGTAGACATAATATAAAATCTGCGCGTTGTATCTGCGCGTTGCATTTTACCGTTGCATAAAAACCCTTACCTTTTATATTATAGGGTAGATATAAAATCTGCGCGTTGTATCTGCGCGTTGCATTTACGTTGCATAAAACCCTTACCTTTTTATATTATAGGGTAGATATAAAATCTGCGCGTTGTATCTGCGCGTTGCATTTTACCGTTGCATAAAACCCTTACCTTTTTATATTATAGGGTAGATATAAAATCTGCGCGTTGTATCTGCGCGTTGCATTTTACGTTGCATAAAAACCCTTACCTTTTTATATTATAGGGTAGATATAAAATCTGCGCGTTGTATCTGCGCGTTGCATTTTACCGTTGCATAAAAACCCTTACCTTTTTATATTATAGGGTAGATATAAAATCTGCGCGTTGTATCTGCGCGTTGCATTTTACCGTTGCATAAAAACCCTTACCTTTTTATATTATAGGGTAGATATAAAATCTGCGCGTTGTATCTGCGCGTTGCATTTTACGTTGCATAAAAACCCTTACCTTTTTATATTATAGGGTAGATATAAAATCTGCGCGTTGTATCTGCGCGTTGCATTTTACCGTTGCATAAAAACCCTTACCTTTTTATATTATAGGGTAGATTTTACCAAAAATGTTGAATAGGAGAAAAACTAAAAAAAACATGTCCACAGCCTCCCCCCCCCCAAAGATTTCGCGAATATCTCTGCGACCGTTGAAGCTCAAACGACGGGAAGCAAAGCTCATTGAGGCTCAAACGTTTGACACCAATTTTACTCAAAAATTCGACTTGGGGGGGGCAGCGACATGTACCTTCATTTCCATGGGAACCAATAGGAGTAGAGTATTAGGTCGCATGATGCATTAATGCATCGTCGCATCGTGCCAATCAAATCGCATCCGCTGTTTTCCATCGTTTGTCATCGACAGATCTTGAGTCTTTTTCCAAAATAAGGCTATGCGCCGATGGATGCGGTGGTCAAAACCGTAATTCTATTGTGTTTGCAATGTGTCAATATTTTCTTAGTAACATAGCTCCGAAAAATATAAAGGAAATAGAATTAGTGTTTCCCGTGACAAGCCACAGTTTTCTGTCATCTGACAGAGTATTTGGACAAATAGAAAAGAAGTTGAAAAAGAAGCCAAGATGATTAATCCGGAAGAATACGTTACTATCTTTAAGGAACGCGGTACAGTAGTCCAATTAAAAGACATTAAAGTGAAAGATTGGAAGCAATTGTCTAAGAGTATGTTAAAGGTGGTGTCATCATGGCACTTTAAATTCAACGAAACAAAACGATTCGTGTTAGAAAGAAGTTCAAAAGGCTTTATAACATGGAGAGGTGAAAGATTTTACAAAAGCGACTTTTGTAATTTCAAAGAAAATTTTAAAGAAAAAACATTATTTGGTTATAATTGGTTACTGTAAAAGCAAGAAGTGTTCCAATCAATTTCGAGGTTATTTAGATCACAAACCTTGTGGCACGGAAGATGTTATTATTAATATTTACACGTGTGACACGTCAGGAAAACCGCATGAAACTCTTACACGTTCCTTGAAAGATTATGAAAGAATAGTAGTTGCTGAAAAGGTATTGGCTGAAGGTGTGTCAAATTACCGTAAGCGGATAGCCAAGGAAGTAATGAATCCCGGTGATATAAAACCACCATTTTTGTACGATGCTCATACACTACACCAAGCAAAGATGCAAAAATAAAAAAAGATATCGGAGTACAAAAAGATGACGGTAAAGACATTGTTAAAACAATATCAGATATGATGTGCACTGGTCGTTATGCCGGGTCAATCAAATCCGTTGGTTCGATATGTTTTCTATCGATGTCCAACTCAAGAACATGTGTATAAAGAATACAATAGATTAAAAAAAGGATCAGCTTTTATAAGCATTAATGCAACTGGTAAAGTTGTAAAAAAATTAAGCCGTGGTTCGCAATTAGCAGAAAGTGGATTAAAATCTGGTCATATCTTTATCTACTAAATAGTAACTAACTTGAACGGATTTTCGGTATCAGTTAATCAAATGTTAACTGAAAAACATGAAACCGAATTTATTGAATTTTGGTTAAAGCAATGGCTTAGAAGTGTTTCAGTGACACCTCCAGAAGCTGTGTGTGATTATACAAGAGCACTTCTGAACGCAATGTCTTTGGCTTTCAACAATCAAATGTTATCAGAATACATTAATACGTGTTTCTTGTATTTAACTGGTGCTCAAAATATTCGTGCAAAACGCCCGGAGACGTTTATTAGAGTTGACGTCGCACATTTAGTGCATTAGGTGGCACGATGGAAATGCTTCTCTCAAATTAAGCACGTACAAATTAAAACATTTTTCTTAAGATGCATAGCTCTAATGATAGATTGTGAAGAACTGATTCATTTTGAAAAAATTCTTAAGTTAACCAGCATTGTTGCCATGAGCCCATGTAATGAAACAGCTATGCCTGCAAGAAAACAATTAGAAGATTTACTGGCAAATGAAAACCTTAAAAACATGATAAAATTCATACCATGAAATACTTCAGAATATTCGAAAGAAAATGAGGAAGAAGATGAAATGTTGAATATCGATGGCAATTTTTTTGGCACTCACAAAGTTAACGGCAATGATATTACTTTGTGGATAACAAATATTCAAACTCAAGCTCATGTGATGGAAGCTTCTGATTTAATAAGTGATGATTTAAACCGTTTTATTTGAAGAGTTTCATAAGCAGCTAGGACGGATAGCAAAAGAATTCCCGTTGTAGACTGCGGTTATGAAACCGCATTTTAATTCTGTTTCTAAACATGGATCAAGTAGTTACGTTGAAGCTTTATTCAACGACCTGAAAAATGAAGTTCGAAAAAGTCATGGAAAAACTCAACGTGTCGATAAATTTCTCAAAATGCATCTGGAAGACATTAAAGGAGGTACCAATCTATTTGCAAATAATTTATTAAATTTTAATATAGATACTCAAAAACAACTCGAAGTACTAGATTACAATGAATACGATTCAGATATATTTTCTATTGAAAATTGGAGGAACAAAGCATCGCCATCGGTTAACCATGCCAGAAATAAAGAGATTGTTAAACAGAGCAAGTATTTTACACCATGTCCCAAAATTGCTCATCAAAATGAAAATTTGTTTTTAAAAACCAATTACTTGTTACCAAATGGCAATAGCAAATCAGGTTTGGTAACAATACAAAAACTATTAACGAAAGATCATAAACCAATGTATCAAAAACTTAGTTGCGTCAACACTTGCTGCTTTGATTCAATTTTTCAAGTTCTCTTTACAAGTGCTTTGGATTGTAACGAATATAAGGAATACATTTCACAAACAGAAAATAGAACTTTAAAACTTCTTCTTAAATTCATTCACTCTGGAGCTAGTAACGAGGTTTTAAAAGAAAGAGCGTTAATTTTGAAAGACATATTCCCTGATACCTCTTGCATTACGGAAATAAAAGATGGTGTTTTAATTGAAAACATAAATGCTTGGGACAATGTTACAAACATGTGGATGAAATTAATGAGAAACGAACCTTGTGGATACACAATGCAGGAATGCTCCAATCATAAATGTGAAAAGGTGACTTCAAATATACCCCATTTACAATTAATCATATTATTATTGCAAATGAGGGTTTCCAATCATTGCAAAAAACCCTTTCGTTCAGTTCATATGTAAAAAGCGTAAAATGTTCGAACAATAGTTGTAATAATCGATGCACAATAAGTCAAAGTTCAACCAATCATATATTTATAGAACTTGACATTCGGGCGGAAGTCACTGATACATCTGGATTAAGGTGCAAATTAAAAGATATACCGACGAGATTAGATATCAGCAATATACCATATCGATTAAGTGGCATTATACAATATGTTCCGGGTCATTTGATTAATTACGAATTTTGATTGATTAATTACGAAAAAACAATGAACTACCAAAACTTTTAATTGGGCTACCAATCGATACCTAACGATTACCAAACGTTTGGCGTAAAAAAAAGTTAAAAAATCGATTGAAGGGGAGCTAACTTGATGGAGGTCGCTTATAGGATATGCAGTATGCCTTTCGGGCACGAATAAAAAACGATTGTGAATTACATTTGTTCATAAATACGATGTCAATGTTTCGTAATCACGGTAATTGGTAATCCATTCAGAACGTTTGTATCTTTGAATGGCTGCGCATAATTATTTCCATACTTCCGCAGATAACGTAATTTTGAATCTAATTTCATTTTCCCCTTCTTTGCTACTTTCTACCGAATTACTTGAATTTGATGAAAACAATCCTTCAGAAGATTTCGGAAAAATATTTAAATTTAAGTCACCCAACAAACCAAATGCGTTAAATATAACGCGAATCCAAATATACTTTCCATTAATCCATTATGTATTCAAGTTATATTTGATGTATTGAAGAGGAGCTGCTACGGTGCAAAAATAGTTTGTTTAAATGTTGCTATTTTAGATTTTTCGATTAACTTTGTCCGCGGCTGCTTATTCAAATATTCGCAGCTGACCAAACACATTTAGTCGTTCCCCTATCCACAACCCGGGGGCGCCACGCTGCTGGTTAGGCACTAGAGACGAGAGCAAAAATCTGTCATTGCAAGCTCGCACCCTGGAACGTAGAAAATGGTGAACGCTTCACGAATATGCGTGTCATCCTTGCGCAGGGACCATGCTAATCTTCTCTGTATCGTTCCAATTTTAGTAGATGTACCGCCGAAGCGAGTACGGTTTTCTACATTTGCGGATTCATTTATATAGAAAAATCTTTTGGTTGGTACTTAATAAAGATACAAAACAAAAATTAATCTAAAATAAACCGTAAAAAATGAGTTTTATCATTTGCGCTTTCAAGAAATGCTATTGTGGAGGATATCAGCTCCCTGCAATTTTTGTCAATTTTATTAATTATTTTTTTACTTTTAGTGCATTATTATGGGTTTTTAGGCTTCTATATAACTCTTCAGGTGACAGGTTAAAGTAGCAATTTTACCCAAAAGCAAATACATTGAAAAGTTACTGACAAGTAACTATCAAATCCGTGAAAAGCACTTAGGCACAACGTGGTGTCTGCAAATCAATAACCTCGTACAGAAGAATGCGTTATTAACAGATCTGACGGGTTTCTCATAAATTTTACGTAGTTAAGGTTCGTATGATTTTTGCGGTACTCTATATTTTTATAAAAGAGGTCAGAGACGGCCTAAATGTTGGCCCCATTAGCCTAATTGTTAGAGCGATCTACTGTTAATACTGCTAATGTAAGGCGCTCTTCGAATTTGGGTAGAGCTCATTTTACAATGCCGTATTCGTACTTCGGAAGGTACGTAAAGACGGTGGTCCTCTCTCAAGGTGCTGGTAACATCTTTGAGGTATTAATTGTTAGTGTGCCCTCTTGAGGCGACGGGTAAACGACTTCGGTTCTATTCTTACATAAGGACGTCCGTTTCTTTACAGGGTATCGGACAACGTCGCAAAACGTTTAAAACCGATTGTATACATAGGTACCAACTGAAAATTTTGCCTATATAAATGAAACCGTGAATAAATAAAACCGTACTCGCTTAGGCGGTACATCTACTAAAATTGGAACGATACAGAGAAGATTAGCATGGTCCCTGCGCAAGGATGACACGCATATTCGTGAAGCGTTCACCACTTTTCCACGTTCCAGGATGTGAGCTGGCAATACTACATTTCTTAATCACGTCCTGGTGCCTAACCAGCAGCGTGGCGCGTCCCCGGGTTGCGGATAGGGGAACGACCAATTGCGTTTGGTCAGCTGTGAATAATCGAATAAACAGCCGCGGACAAGGATAAAAGGAAAATTCTTTTACGTGGATAGATCACGTAAGTGAAGGGGGTCTAGTCAAACCTTCTGAAGATTTTATGCAAGACAGACAAAGATTAGAACGTATCTTTGAGGAATTTAATGGAAATGAATTTTCCATTAATTTTCAAATAATTTTTTGAAAAATTTGCTAAAGAGAGCTGAACACATTACTTGTTCTGATCAAGCAAAATTGTTATTTTTTCGTTCAAGACTTTATTTTAGAATCAAAAGTTTTAATAAAAATTTAGTAACCGTTTCTCTTGCTAGAAAAAGAAAACTAGTAAAAACGGTAAATTAATATTGTAATTTTAAAACTGTTGCGTTATTATTATTAAATCATTGTAAAATTAGAGTATTTTTAAACTACTATTGTTTTAAAAGTAAATGATCGATCATTACGAGCAAAAACGCAATTTTAACGTTTTTTCATTTTCCGTTCTGGTTCAAATTTTTATGCGAATTTGGTGTCAATCAATAGAATTTCGTTTGAGCTCAATGAGCTTCTGTTATCATACCGTTAATTTCATTTTTTACGAAATTACAGATATTTGAATTTGTGGTAGCTCCGAACAAGTAATGCGTGCTACCATTCAACTTTTATTCCATTTTATCAGTTTTAATTTAAGCTTTTAAATTATTGTTACTAAAATATGATTTTTGGAAATTTTTCTTTTAACAGTAACAATATCGATTAAAATCTAAGCACGCCTTTTATTAATTTGTGCGTTGATACCATCTCGCATAGCGTAGGCAATAAGTTCATGTACTGTACAACAATTGTACAACTCAGCGCTGCTGTTCCATTCATCCATCCAACCATTCCAATGAGCATGAATAAAATAGTAGGTTAACCCTCGGTCTTGGTTTAACTTACAATTGTACAACTCAGCATTAGTGTCGAATAAATTTGGCCAATCTTTACACTTTGAAAATATAACGAATTTCCATTTCTTAGAATTCCAATGATGGAAGATTTTGTCTTGCTTTTATCGTTATACGTCAATATCGTTGAATATTTATCTAAATAATTGATTTTCTTATTTTTCACTTTGCTATCATCTGCAAGAGCTCCCCAATTTTCTAACTCATTTTCTGACTCAAACTCGAAATTTGTTTCTGGAATTTGATCGTATTTTTACCTTTTTCCATTTTTTTCTGAATCTTTAGTTTTTACAAAAAGTTCTTCCAGAACAGAACATTCCGTTGAATCTTCTAATATATATTTCTCAGTGTGTGTGTGTTCGTGTGTGTGTTCGTGTCCTTTGCGCTTCTGATTGGTTCGTTCATTTATTATACCAACCCAAAAGAAAAAATTTTTCGACCAATGAAATAGTCGAATCGAGATATTCTTCCAACTTCAAACACAAGCTTGCTATTCAAAGGTATTAAGAGGATTTTTTTCAAAGAAGAAAAAATTTTTTAAGCATTAATTTCTTTAAAAATGAGGTTGTTTAAGCTTTCTCAACAAGAGGCTGTATTATCACGTTATGGATTTCGTTAAACCGATAATCCCCTATGTACCAACTACAATTTATTATATATATAAATAATTAATATATCATCATATCTATAAACTAAAAAGAAAAGATGTCCGAAATTGAATATATTGTTGTTGATGACGATATTAATGGAACGGAAAATATTAACGAGTGTCATAAAAGAAAGTTATCTATAACAGATATTTCAGAAACACCTTCGCCTAAAAGAATTAAACTTGGAAAGTCTTCAAATACGGCTCTTAAGCAAGAAAAATCTGATGAGGAAGTAGCGGTCCAGAGAGAAGCAGTAAAAAGACGGAAGGCGGAGCGAGAAAAGGCCCGTCGTGAATATATCGTTATAACTGAAGGAAACGAAAATACTGCCTTGATTCGACGTGAAGCTAATAGGTTGAGAATAGCCAATGCTAGAAGTAAAGAAAACGAAAATGCTGCCTTGATTCGACGTGAAGCTAATAGGTTGAGAATGGCCAATGCTAGAAGTAAAGAAAACGAAAATGCTGCTTTGATTCGACGAGAAACTAATAGGTTGAAAACCGCTAATGCTAGAAGTAAAGAAAACGAAGTGCTGCCTTGATTCTACGTGAAGCTAATAGGTTACGGCAAGCAACAGCACGAGTTGCGAAATGGTCTTTGTTGAAGAATGAAGCATTACCATATAATTGGTATTGGAGGATTGACAGCAGTTTGTTCTCACTGCAATTTTGCACAGTTACTCTCTAGGACCCTAAAGAGGTTTTCCGCTAAAAAACCGGGACCGAAAAGCTTAATTATAAAAAAAAAGTGAAAAATTGCGGACGAGCATAAATGGATTAACGAGATTCCCATCGCCAATACCTGTAATTGATATATGGTAATTTTACGTTGGTATATTCACATTCAGTACCTACACTATTATAAGTGATTTGAAATACTGGAGAAGAAAAGCTGTAGAGAAAATTGTAGAGTACAATATAAACCGTTCTGAAACACTCGACAACGGGAACACTAAAAATCATTCTGAAACGCTCTAGCAACGGGAAGCAAGATTTCCCGTCGAGAAGAAAACCTTAAGCGAAGCAGGATACTCGGAAAAATCTAAATACTTCACACAAAGGCAAAGTATTTTAATTATAGGGAGACCCCGGGCGAAGCCGGGTATCTAGCTATTCAATCATTCAGACAAAGGCAGAGTTCCACCTTTTTAATGAGACCCCGGGCGAAGCCGGGTATCCAGCTAGTATAGTATAAATATAAATCAGAGTTTGGTAGTTATTCGTGTTTTATTTTTTTTAAATTTTTACACTACAACATATTTCGCCCTCTGTTGGGCATCATCAGGTAGTATAGGTACATAAGGACACCGCCCGATTCCACCGATGGTCAAAAGTTAATCCCCTATCCCAAAATGGTCAACGTTGAGCAGTAGACGATTCCACCGATGAGGGTCAGGGTCAGCTTATAGGGTATTAACAGGATTAATGTATAAGAAATAATACAAGTATTATGTATGATCATTAATATTAATATGAGTAAAATGATTGAAATCTTTTTAAAAAAGACGCAAGACGTCGAACTCATTGGGTGCCGATTCCATTTGAGTCAAGCCTAGTATAGAAAAATACAAAAAACTGGGCTTAGTTCCAGAATACAGAGATAATGGGTCCAAAATTGGCCAATGGTTGCGATATACTATATGTTCGGTTTACAATACTTAAACGCAAACAAAATTGATGCCGCTTATAGCGAAGGTTTAATTGCAATATTGCCAAACGATGCAAGGCTAGACCAGTTTTCGGATTATATATTTCGAACCTATATTGATGCAAATTCAATGTTTCCACCTAAGCACTGGGCAGCGCACACGGCAAGTATGTGCCGGACAACCAATGCATGCGAATCATTCCATAATTAATTTAATTTAAAGTTTTAGAGCACCCATCCATCGCTATACATATTTTTAGAAAAATTATTAAATTCATAAAAATAAATTCATATAAGTATTAATTTGCATCCCCTTTAATATTTAAAAGCAGGGATATATGTACATACATACGTACTCATTTACTTAGATGAGTATGATTTTAGAAAAATATTGTTAGATGATTTCTTTATCTGTATTTATTTGTTTTATTGTAATTACCGCCAATTGTTTGTGTTGTTTTCATCGTAATTATTTTTTAATTCATATTTTAAGATGCCATAGGGTAAATAGTAGAATCTATTCGAAATAAAAACAAGTTGTTCGGTATTGTTCTCGACAATAATTTACCTGTTAAAAGGCTTTAACAAACTCGTTTTAAAAAAGTAACTGCTTATTCTGTATTATGTAGATTATGTAATATTGAAGATACAGTAAAAAGCCGTAATACATTAAACGCATTTTTAAAAATATCTAAAGATATAGGTCGTTCAACAAATAGTGTCGTTTTCTAAGAGAGTTTTTATGAGTTTATTTTAGATAATTAAAAAATCGGATGTGGCCATGCCCATGACTTTATCATATTATTATTTAATATTAAAAAATTATTTTTAATAATAAAAAGGAAAAAATATTTTCCATTAACCAATGTGACTCAAAATCTAATCAGCTCTAAGTCTAAATGTAAAGATACAAAATACCAACTTTAGTTTTGAAATTCTCATTAGTTTTTGAAATATTTAATAAAAACTAATAATAAATAAAAAGATTTAAAAAAAATTGCTTCTATGAACCAAGTTTATCCAAAATTTAATCAGCTCTAATTCCTGCCATAAACATAACAAATTTCAACTTTAGTTTTGAAAATCCTTTTAGTTTTTAAAATATTAAATAAAGGCTAATATTAAATAATAAAATTTAAAATAATAAAAAACAATAGTTTTTATAAACAAATTTTAACTAAAATTTAATGAGTTCTAAATATCAATTAAAATATGCGAAAACCTAAATTTAGTTTAAAAATTCGTATTACTTTTCGAAATATTAATTAAAAACTAAGATTAAATAATTAAACTTAAAAAAATTAAAAAACAATAGTTTTTATAAAACAATTATAACTAAAATTTAATCAGTTCTAAATCTCGACATAAGTATGCTAAATCCTAAATTTTGTTTTGAAATTCTTATTAGTTTTTGAAATATTAATTAAAAACTAATATTAAATAATAAAATTTAAAAAAAAAAAAAATAGTTCCCGTGAATCAATTTTAGCCAAAATCTAATCAGCTCTAAGTCTCAACATAAGGATATAAAATCCAAAATTTTGTTTGAAAATTCCTATTAGTTTTTGCTGTAGGTTGCACACAAAATTTGACCACACACACACATACACACCATCACACACACAGACATTTTTTGGAAATGGTCTTATTTTACTCAGGGGACCTCAAAAAGTGTAAATCCATCAAAATCTCAAATTTTTTTTTCTGCACGAAAACAATACTTTCTCATATTACATATGATAAAGTAAAAAATCTTTAATTTAAAAAGTAATGATCATCTGATTCTATAACTTTTTACCACCTGTCAGTAAACTTTTGAATCCCATTGCGATAGAAATTTGCTGATTTGGAATCGATAAAGTTATCAATATCATTTTTTATATGCTGATAACTTGCATATTATTCTTTATTTAAAAGATGCTGGAGGGATCGGAATAGATGTAAATCGCTAGGGGTAATGTCTGGTGAGTATGGAAGATGTTGAAAAATTTCCAACCCAAAGCCAGAAATTTTTTGGACGGTGATTGCTGCAGTATGTGGTCTTGCATTGTCGTTTTGCTATATTACGGACTTCCTGTTGGCGAAGATCGCTCTTTTTCCAATCATTTTTTGTTGAAGACGTCTCTTCTGCTCACAATAAACATTTTTTGTTATAGTCTGTTCTTCATTTAAAAGTTCGTAGTAACACTGTCTTTGGATGCAATCTCCTCTTAGGTATGGGAAGTGGTTGTTGTTTTGCCGATAACCACTGGTTTTTCTTTGTAACACTAGCACAAAAAACCCGTTCTTTAGCCCCTGTAACAATTCACTCAAAAAAGGCGTTGTTCTTTGCCTATTCAATAATGAAGAGAAGATTATTACTCGTTGCTCTCTCTGCCTATCGTTTAAATCATGCGGCACCCATACTCCCTCATAATTCGAATTTTCATCTTTTTTAGGTGATTAAAAACAGTTGAACTTCTACTATTGGTTAAAGTGGCAATGTCTCGACATGTTAATAGCGGATTATCTTCAGTTAAAGTTTCTATCCTATCGGAATCGATCTGAATTGGGCGTCCCGATCGCTCTTCGTCTTGAATAGAAAAATTCGCACCGCAAATTTTTTAAACCACTTTTGACATTTTTGTGTGTTGACAGCATTCTCACCAAACACTTGACACAGATTTTTAGCTGCAGTTGTGGCATTATTTCCATTTTGAAATTCATAAAGTAAACAATCCCGTAAATGCTCTTCACTCTTATCCATGGTAATAATGTTATTAAATTTAACCCTCAATATTTTTTTAAAAATTTTGCTAGAAACTAAAGATTATACATGTGTGAACCAACCAATAACTAAAACTGCAACTGAATCTTTTCAGCATTGCAGTTGCCGAATGTTTAAAATATGATAATAAAAAACGACATTACTTATTGAACAACCAATAGTATACCTTGGGGACAATTAATGATAGCACAAAAATTCTAATTACATTAAATAACAAAATGTTCAGTAGTTTTAAGAATTTATCCATAAAAATGAATAAATTTTTTAGTTTTATTAAAAATTTAAAAAACACAATTTTGTACGAGTTCTGAAGCAGACAATAACAGGCACGTTTCTATTACCAATCAATCAATAATTGCTTCCAGAAACGCCAATTTCAATCAAATATATCCAGGGGTAGGCAGAATTAAAATACATGTACATATTTGAAATACATTTTGTATTTTTTTACCTTTGTATTTAATTTTTATTTTTGTTATATTACAAATACATAAATACAAAATACATTTTACATGATAAGAAATTTGTGTGTGTACCTGTATTATCTATATATGTATAATCTGATTTATTATTGTTGGGAATTGCACGGAGTAATAGCATAAAACCAGATATTTTTTGCGCAACTTCGTAGATAAATTTGAAGAATAATATTTAAATTTAAACGGTGGTGTAATCCTTTAAACAGGTACCAATTCAAAAAAATTTTAAAAGTACTAAGTATATCGCACCCTGAAAATAACACTGTCGTAACTTCCAAAACCATTATTTTGAGATAATCGCATTTTAAAGATTGCAACGGTTGTAGTAATTTTACCATTATGTATAATGTCACCTAATTTATTTTAAATAATAATTTGGTCGGTTCTAAACCTAAACAAGTAGTGTTTTGAGAATGAAAATAAATTTTTATGCTATAAATTAATTAAATAAAAGTTGAAGGTGGAACATACGACAGTTTTCCATTAAAAGATGAATGTACAACAGTATTACGTTGTTTATTATTTTCAAAAAAAGTCTTCAATAATGTTATCTAATCTAAAAATAAATTTTCTTCTTCTTGCTCTTCATCTTGCAGATCAATTACAAAATTTTTTTTGTTTGCGATTGCTTACCAGTGCTTCATAAAACTGCGCATGGGACTTGGGTATGTGATTCTGGTTCAGCAACCACATCAAATCTTTCTTTTTTTCAATAGATATTCCTGGATGGCTTGCATACATTGCATCTAATTTTGATGATGTACTAGAACTTTTTCTTCCGCGGCTCTTAACTGTTATTAGGTGAATGTTAAAGAATTCTTCCTGCTTCCATGACGTTTTGTAAAATAATTGATTTGGTTGGCTTTTGACCAACCAAATTGACCAACCACCTTGTTGTATGTACCATACAACAGTCTTCCTCACAGAAGCTGTGCATATTTGTGAATTGTAAAACTGTTGTTCGCTAAATAGCACCTGAATGATAAAAGATGGAAGTTTCGACGTGGTACCATTGAAAAGAGCGTAAAAAAATACATAACAATCAATCAAAATCTGTAAATTGTCATTTTGGAAGTTACGACAGTGTTATTTTCAGGGTGCGATATACTTAAATAAACGAATTAACTACTATTGCAGACTGATAACTACATAGTACATACATAATAGCTTCAACATCAAATAGCGTTCTAGAAATGGTGGAATCTTCTGCAGGTTCTGGTATTCTTCCAGCAATTTTAAATGGTATATATTTTAAAGTATCTCAAGAAAATCAGCGCAAAGTAAAGGCTATTTTCCTTTGCTTAAAAAATAAAAATAAGGAAATGGCATTAGTGGGATGATGAAATCAACTACAAATTTGAAAACTCATTTAAAGAGATTACATCCCAAAGCTTTAGAAGAATATGAAAAATTCAAAATTGACCATACAATGTTTCTGGTTTCAGAAATAAAAGAAAACATGACGGCAATCTGGAAGATCTCGATGGCAAAATATTAAAACAACCAAAAATCTTAAACTATGGTAATTGTACAAAACAAGTAAACTTATAAAACTTCTCAAATGGTCGGGTAGCTAGCGTTCCCCGGTTCACTAAAAAAGAACTGAGGCTAGGTTTGAAAATTGCTTACTCTTGCTAGGCAGATTATTAATAAAAAAACAAGATAATAGATTAAAAAAAGGGTCAGCTTTTATAAGCATTAATGCAACTGGTGGAGTTGTAAAAAAATTAAGCCGTGGTTCGCAATTAGCAGAAAGTGGATTAAAATCTGGTTATATCGTTATCTACTAAATAGTAATTAACTTGAACGGATTTTCGGTATCAGTTAATCAAATGTTAACTGAAAAACATGAAACCGAATTTATTGAATTTTGGATAAAGCGGCTTAGAAGTGTTTCAGTGACACCTCCAGAAGCTGTGTGTGATTATTCAAGAGCACTTCTGAACGCAATGTCTTTGGCTTTCAACAATCAAATGTTATCAGAATATATTAATACGTGTTTCTTGTACTTAACTGGTGCTCAAAATATTCGTGCAAAACGCCCGGAGACGTTTATTAGAGTTGACGTCGCAAATTTAGTGCATTTGGTGGCACGATGAAAATGCTTCTCTCAATTAAGCACGTACAAATTAAAACATTTTTCTTAAGATCCATAGCTCTAATGATAGATTGTGAAGAACTGATTCATTTTGAAAAAATTCTTAGGTTAACCAGCATTGTTGCCATGAGCCCATGTAATGAAACAGCTATGCCTGCAAGAAAACAATTAGAAGATTTAGTGGCAAATGAAAACTTTAAAAACATGATAAAATTCATACCATGAAATACTTCAGAATATTCGAAAGAAAATGAGGAAGAAGATGAAATGTTGAATATCGATGGCAATTTTTTTGGCACTCACAAAGTTAACGGCAATGATATTATTTTGTGGATAACAAATATTCAAACTCAAGCTCATGTGATGGAAGCTTCTGATTTAATAAGTGATGATTTAAATCATTTGATTAATTAATTTGATTCTTCAGGAGGCTTAATTAACGTAATCAGAGTATTCCATTTAAATAAAGCACTGAATGTTCTCACGGTAGGATTTCTGTTATAACCACCACGTTGTCTATATATAGAGAAAAGATTTTCCAAAGCATCTTGATTTATTCTACCTGTTAATATATACGGAAGTTCTTCACTTTTATTGTCTTCGTGTAGCATCTTTATTGCTTTTATAGACTGAATCATTCCAGGAAAGCATGGTGGTATAGAATATTTTGTTTTCCCTCCTTGCACAGAAACTTTTTTTAGTCGGGCCATCATTTCTTCACCTTCTGTTAAAGTCGTAACTACTTCAACATTAGCATCGCGTAACGGTCGATTAAATGGATTTTTGTTACAAGGAAATTTGCTATTTAAAGCATCAAATAATCGATTAATATTTTCTAAAAACTGTGCAGTATCTCTTGCTTCTTCTGGCATTTCCTTTGAATGTATAGCTGTTAGTATAGCAGCAGCAACACTGTGACTTAATATTTGAGCTGCAAGCCGAACACTCATTTTTTGAAAATTGTTAGGTTCTAAATGTCTTTTGCTTAATCGAGTTAAAGCACGAGCCGTTTTACTTTTTGCGTCCAATCTATATATTTCTTTAATGTAAGACCAAGATATGTTTTTTTGATTGTCTAAAATGAAATTACCGGTTAATAAATTATTTCGTATGCTCTTCAGTAGATGTGGGACATCAAAAATTCCATAATATTTTGTATTATCATAAATAAAAAAAGGATGGTCTGTTGTGATACCCATGTTCTTATAACAGCTTTGATTTATTGTACACTGATCACACACTATACCAAGAGGTTTAAGGTTTAATTCGTTTTATAATTGTTTATCCACTTGTGAATAACACCTTCTGATGGTAAAATAAAACCATTTTTCCTAAGAAATCTGTACATTGCGGGCGATTTATAAAACATGGAGAAGGCTGCGGTTCTTACTTCCAATGTCCACGAAGTTCTTGGTCCATGATTTAATTGCATTTCAACAATTATTCTAGGTAACGTTGGCAAATCTTCTACTTTTCTTAAAGAGGTACGCGTAACAGGAATAGGTTTTTTCACGTTTTGGGGATGTAGGCAACTCGATCACTTCTTTAAAAAATGGTTGTGTTGGAGAACATATGGCTACAGGATTTGTTTCTTCTTTTTGTGGGGTAATAAGTGTCATTTTCAACCGATGTAAAGAAAATTATTTACATCGGTTGAAAATGACAATCAAACACCTCGCAAGAAACAAAAAGTAATACACTTTATTACCCCACAAAAATTAAATTAAATTAAATTAAAAAAATTAAATCCTCACTGAAAGCGGCATCAATTTCGTTTGGATGTAAATACTGCAAACCAAACGAGAAGCGTAACCATTTACCAATTTCGGAAAGTTTGTCACGATATTCAGTAACCAAACCTAATTTTTGAATTTTTCTGAACCAAGCCTGGCTCAAGTGAAATCTACATCCAATAAGTTCCACAGTTTCCCAAACATGTTTAATACTGGCGTGAATAGCAAGTTCAAAATCCACAGTAGCTGTTTTCGGTTTAAAAACTAAATCATGTTGAGAGCAAATGTGAACTAACGACTGTAGGCAATGTTGGTAAGTTGACTGTTTTTTGTCTTTCAAAAGACAGAACGCAAGCGGTATATAATGCCCATTATCATACCCGTGAATTGTAAATAATTGTAAAAAAAATTTAGTACAATAATCGAAAGTACCATCCATGTAAACATTCTCAAGAGAGCACAAACATCTTAAGTTAGTCACACAAGAAAATATTATCAAATTGTGTTCGCTGTCGTTAACAATAACAAAATTCTCACCGTTTTCTGTGTGAACAATTATAGAATCTAACGCCGAATGAACGTCATTTATCGAGGTTGGTAAAGGCGGCTGTTCCTTTCGCCTGACATCATATATAGCCCTACAGATCTTCTGAGCATCACGGTGATTAATATCCACTCGAGAACTTTTTGTTTTGGAGATGGCGCCAGTAAGAATTTCAGAAGGCTTCTTTGAAATATCTTCCACAGCTTTTCGCTTAGCTGCACCACTTACAATTTGCCTTCTTACCTTCTCTTCATCAATTTCATGATTGTGCTGTAAATTTTCTTTTACTGCTGTTTTTTGTTCATTTACTTCCACTGTGTAGATATTTGCAGAACACTTTCGATCGCAACATCGCCACTTTACTTCTCCGTTCTGTAATGTAGTACTTTTGTAGAATTTGTATCCCTCACGCACTAACAACGTATTTCCGCGCTCACTTAACATTTCCTGAATTCCTGCCATTTCTTAATAATTTGTTATTTTTGTTTGTTATTTTGTGTTATATAGAGAAATTTAGAATACCAACCAAAAAATTAAAACGATTAAACGATTAAAACAAAAATACGCAGGGACGTGCATAATATTTTAGAAAAGTTGGCAAAATCACTCAAAAGTTACTAAAATCACTCAAAAATTGCACAAAAGTTGGTCAAGTTGGCAAAAGCTGCTAAACCGACAATAATTGTGTTTTAATTTTATAATATGTTTTCGGATGCAGTAAAAATATAACTTCGCGAACATCTAACCTAATTAAAAATAACAGACATATTTCGAATATATTATAAATTAAGTAAAATAAGTACTTTCAAGCTTTAATGGGATACTTAACAGCTTTAAGGCTTAAATTTAAAGATTAAATTTTTTGGCCATAACCGAACCCGGTGCAATCTACATGTCGGATTAGGACGACCCTTTGACCATCGGTGCAGTCTACAATCGCCCATAATTTTAAGTGCACAACGTTGGGTGGAAATATCGCAAACAATTTTTTTCTGCGCGGCAAATCGTAAGTGGCTTAATTTTTTCCCTTCTTCTTCCCACCCCAGCTTGGGTGAAATAGAATCACCCTATCTCACTCTTTTTATTTTAATCTTTTTTGCGTTTTCGTGTGGTAAGATCTGAAAAGTAGTATTTTTGTAGATGTTTTGTATTAAAACTGTGCACCTATGATCGACTCGATTGTTACTAACTGCGTTCAAAATCGCCCAAGCAAATTCAACCGAGTCGAATGCCTTCTCGTAGTCCATAAAGGCCATCCACAGTGTGATGTTGTACTTGTTTGCTTTTTCTACTAAAATTCTACTTGTTGGTGATCTAGTGTTCCGAATTCTTTCCGAAATCCAGCCTGTTCTCTTGGCCGATAGTTATCCAATTTGTTGGCTAATCGTTCTGTTATAATTTTTGTAAAAAGTTTATATATCACCGACAAGAGAGTAATAGGTCGGTAGTTATTTAATTTACACTTGCTTCCGTCTTGAACAGTAAAATTATCAAGGCGTTATTCCATTCTTTGGGTACTCAAGCTACCATCAGATATTTGTTATACAAGTCTTCTAGCAGTTTTAATACTGGTTCCCCCCCATATTTTAACATTTCTGCTACGATATTATCTTCCCCTGACGTTCGGTAATTTTGCATTTTTTGCACACAAAAATATTACTTTCTAAAAATTGTAAATTCATTTATCTAACTAAAATTACTGATTATAAAGTAATTAGATTAATAATTTATAAATCAACAAAAAATTTCAAGTAAGGTGCAATGCGTTATATAACAGGGGTGGTCAGATTTTTTGCAGGGAGAGCACTATGTAGTTGCCGGTAGTTACCTACCTGCATGTAATGGGAGCCACACCTACAGTTGTGGAAAGGATTCTTCCCGTGTTGTTGTATTTGGGCGAATACCCCGCTTTGCAACCCTGATTGCACATTATCACGGCAAACAAAATTTCTCTAACTTTATTTTTGCTTTGCTCATCCCATAAAATTGGTTTTCGTACCGTGGGGGTAAATTGTTTAATTTATTTGAATGGAATTCCACTTACTAATTGTATATTTAATTATTTTAGGTTCATCCAACGCACTTGAACGCCCTTCAGTAACAACAAAATTGGGAACCATTAACGGAAACCACAAAAAATCTTACGATGGTCGTACGTATTCTTCGTTTGAGGGAATTCCTTTTGCCAAACCACCTGTAGGCAACCTACGATTTGAGGCACCAGTGGAGCCAGATCCTTGGAAAACCCCTTTGGATGCTGACAAAACTTATGAATGCCCCCCAAATAGATTTGATTTTTAATGAGGCCATTGGTAGTGAAGATTGCTTGTATTTAAATGTGTATGTACCTAAAGAAGTTCCCAATTCAAAGGATAACATGAATGTAATTGTTCACATTCACGGAGGTGCATTTATGATTGGTAGCTCGATAATTGCTGGTCCAAGTTTCTTTATGGACCGAGATGTCATATATGTAAACTTGAATTATCGTATTGGAGCATTGGGATTTTTAAGCACATGTTACGCTGCACTTCACGGGTGTTAATTTTTATCAAAATTATTAATTTTATTCAGTATTTTTCGTTAAATTCAATTTTGCAACTTTGTCTTACAAATTGTAATCACTTCAGCTGTCCCTTTTATAACTATCTTTTCTTACTCAGTTCTTTGATTATCTTTTCTTTTACACTTACCGCCTGATAAAAATTAACACCTGCCGTGATAAAATTTAATGAGGGAGTGAAACTTGAATAAAAGCTCTGGACCTACGGGGTAACGAGATCAGATGAGAGATCGTCCCCGGTCTGTCTTTTTGATCGTTAGCTAACAGACCACTTGGGTCAATTACCGAAATTTTTGAGTGCCGAAAATTGTGTTTATATAGTATTGCCGAAATACCGATTTAGTTGTTTAGTTGTTACCGAAATTATCGTTAAAATTTGTGATACCGAATTTATCGCGAGCAGAGATATTCGAAGTTAACCAAATCTGGGATCTACTTAGAATATCGACCGAGATTCGGTAGTTCCATTTACAAAGTTGGAATCTAGTACAGTTAAAAACAACAAAGTTTCGTTTATATTTGTGAATTTAAACGCATTTGGTTACGGCATCCCGCAAAATTTTGCTACCAAGATCGTAGAATCGAATGATTGGAATTTTTATAATAATAAGGTTAGTAATAAGGATTGTGCTGATATACCTCATTAGATTTGGATATACGACGACGCATCTTTTGTAGTGCCAGTAAATTAAAGTTACATTTTACGGTGCTACGAATAGAGATTCACTTGTGTCGTCCAAGCAACATTTTTCAGTGTGCCTCCAATCGTGTACAAAATTATCGACAAAGGTTGTTGTTTGGTGTGTCTAATTTTTTTATTTATCCTCTATGTAGAACTATTTTTTTGTTTATTTCATTATATTGTTATTATTTTCTTTGTTGTTTTATTGATAAAATTTTCTTATTTACCAAAGTAAGCCCACGCCCGAGAAAGTGCTGCCGGGCCACAAAAGAAAAAGGTAGGGTAACACTTTGGCTTTACCAACGTTGGGGCTCGATTTTTATAGGTAAAGAAAATTTTGTCAATAACTTTTATTTTAGGATTATGTTGCTATTTTGTAAAGGTATACGATCTTGGTCAATTTATGCGTGAATATTACAGAACCGTATTCGGAGTTTCAGGCAAATATTTTGTTAGAAAAGCAGTTATCGTTATCGGTTTTCAGTTTAGGATTTTAATTTTTTTTTAACAATGAAAATGGATCCAAATCATTTATCAGGAGACGAGTTAACTTATGAATTATTGTGCCGTGATATCATACCAAAAAAAACTCAATTATCTAAAAGGATACAATTAAGATTAGCTTTAGAAGAGGAAGTTAACAAAGGAGTTAAATTTGTAACACCATTGTTAACTTGGGAAGCTTCTGTTACGCAAATCAATACGACTATTGATAGTATTTCGGAAATTTTGGAACTTAATTTAAATATAGATGAAATTTCGGAAATCGAATCCCGCTTAACGCATTTGAGAAATCGTATCGTGTTATTATCAGACGATGAGGATGTAGATAGAGAAATGACTATTGAAGGTTTTTGGACACAATTTAGGATTATTGATAGGGAATTAAAAGTAAAAAAAGAAAGAAAGCATAATCTAGTAGCGAGCCATCCCGCTACGATTTCAGAGCATTATCGAGTAGTACCGGTTTATAAATGGGACATTCGTTTTCAAGGTTATGAGTCCAAAATAAATGTATTGGAATTTTTGGAAAAGGTTGAGGGTTTGCGCGAAGCTAGGCATGCGACTGAGGAAAATTTGTTTACTTCAGCTTATGATTTGTTTTCGGGTTCGGCAGTTATGTGGTATGAAAATATTAAGAATAAAGTTAATTCTTGGAAGGAACTAGTACGTTGCTTAAAAAGAGATTTCTTACCGCGTGACTATCAAATACTTTTACAGGATGAAATAAGAAATAGGGTGCAAGAGCCCGAAGAAAACATTTTTACATTTATTATGGCTATAGAGTCTCTCTTTAGGCGTCGTGATGTGATGATTACCGAAAAAGAAATTATTTCTCAAATTATAAGGAATCTTAATCCTTTTTATTCTGAACGTTTGGCGTTGCTTACCTTTACTTCACTTGCTGCGTTAAAAAGAGAGTTGTCGTTCATTACATGAACTTAAAATTAGATTACGTGATTATATGCCGTTATCGGGTAGGTCTCCAAAACGTATTCATGCAGTGGCGTCTCCTACGGGTATTTACTCACAATCAGTACCTATCTTTACTCATCAAGAAAATACTGTCAATTCTATTGAACGCGATTCAATTCAGGATTTACAGCACAATTTTTCAAAATTACCTTATCGTTGTTGGAATTGCAGAGAAGACGGGCATTCTTTTAGTAACTGCACAAAAAATAAACGTGTATTTTGTTTCGGATGCGGAAAAGACAATGTTTTTAAAAATAATTGTCCAGTGTGTAACGTACGTCAAACTTCGTCAGCCATGCCTTCGGAAAACTTTCAGTGGACTGCATCGACGGACGCACGCAGTTCCTCCCTGAAAAGCCGTCCATCACCAGAAATAGAGCGCAATATGATACATCAGCAACGGAATGTATCTCTTCCGACCCTAACGCCCCAGTCAGACCATTTACCGACCAATTTAAAAACGGAACGTTTCCCCTCCAACCCAGTCTCACAGCTACCCTCGAGGAAGAGGCCGAGGAAGAACTTTTCGGAGAATATCTCCGTCAGATCATCAGTAAATACCTTTAGTAATAAAAAAGAATGGGACCAGTGGTTAGTTCATGTTAAGGAATTTTTTAGGACCCCTATCGATACCGCCCCTATTTTTATTAAGAAACCAAAGGATGACCGTCCCCATTTAAAAATTTTTTTCGACAATGTGAACATAGACGCGTTGCTAGATACTGGCGCCATGTCTTCAATTATTGGAGAAAAGGGCCTAAAACTTTTAACTCCAGGAAAATATGGCACTGTACGTCCCTGTGAAGTTGCGGAAATCCAAGTTGCAAACGGGAAAAAAAGTCCAGTCACTGGTATTTTACCCCTTCGAATTAGATTAGGAAATTTGGAGAAATTAATAAACTTTTTAGTTGTGCCGTCTCTCGCTTATGAATTTATTTTAGGGGTCGATTTTTGTAGAACTTTTCAACTTTCGTTGCATTTTAAGGATTCTTCGTGGCAGGTGCCTAAAACCAGTAAATGCATTTCTTCGGTAGGCATAACCGACAATAGCGAATTATCGGAAGATCAACGGGTCTCTTTAGCTGCCGTTATTACCAAATTTAAGTCCCTGGCGACTAATGAGGTGGGATGTGCGAAAAAAGTTGAGCATTATATTGACACAGGCGACGCGCGTCCAATAAAACAACGTCAATATATATTATCACCTGCCATGCTAAAAATATTGCATGCCGAGATTGACGATATGTTAAATCGTGACGTCATTCAGCCATCAGCATCACCCTGGTCAAGTCCTCTCTTGTTGGTCAAGAAAAAAAGTGGGTCTACACGAGTTTGTTTCGATGGAAGAAAATTAAATTCGGTAACCGTGAAGGATTCGTATCCTTTAGCGCGCCCAAATTGTATTTTGAATCGAGTGCGAAATGCCAAATACCTATCGACTATCGACTTGAAGGATGCGTTTTGGCAAATTCCTTTAGAAAAATCATCCCGACCCAAAACCAGTTTTTGTGTCCCCGGTAAAGGACTTTTTGAATTCAAGGTCATGCCCTTTGGCTTATCAAATTCGCCCCAAACTTTGCAGAGAGCCATGGACATTACCTTAGCTCCCGTCCTACAAAAAGAAGACGCTTTTGTGTATCTTGATGACATCTTTGTGGCCTCCCCCACCTTTACGGAGCATTTGGCCACGCTCACTAAAATATATGAGTGTTTAAAGGAAGCTGGATTTAAAATTAATGGTGAAAAATGCAATTTTTGTTGTAAATCTCTTGCCTTTCTCGGTTTTGTAGTAGACGAACAAGGATTACATACCGATCCCGAAAAAGTTGAGGCTATTAAAAATTTTCGAACACCCCGAACTACCACTGAGGTAAAAAGACTAATTGGACTTATAAGTTACTATCGTATTTTTCTTCCTAATGTATCGACAGTATCATCCCCTATCACAGAACTCATAAAAAATAAAAAGAAGGGTCAAACCGTACAATGGAACCCTGATGCCGAAGCCGCATTTGAGGAAATTAAACGTTTAATAACCTGTGCCCCTATTCTCGTAAGTCCCGATTTTAATAAACCATTTTTTATACAGACAGATGCGTCTCTAAAGGGAGCCGGAGCTGTTTTATTTCAAAAACACCAAGGTCTTGAACACCCTGTTGCCTATGCCAGTAGAGCATTGACTTCCACTGAGCAAAAGTATTCCGCTACTGAGCGCGAACTAATTGCAGTAATGTTTGCAATTCAAAAGTTTCGTCCTTATATCGAAGGTGAATTTTTCACTGTTATTACCGATTGTGCTGCTTTACAATGGCTGAACCGTTTAAGTTCCCCTTCCGGACGCCTGGCGCGATGGGCTATGCAGTTAGCACAATATGATTTTGATGTTCAGCATCGTCCTGGCAAACTAAACATAGTCCCAGATATTTTGTCACGTGACATTGCCTCTTTAAACATTGAAGTTATCATTCCAGATGAGTGGTATCTAAAAATGTTAGATTCAGTTAGGCGGGAACCCGATGGTTTTCCTGGATTTAGAGTTGAAAATGAGCGCCTTTATAAATATATACCAACCCTCTTCCGTCGCCCTCAAATATACCTGAATGGAAATTAGTAGTGCCGACTGCTAACCGTCAAGAGATTTTAAAAATGTTTCATGATGAACCTACCTCTGGTCATTTCGGTGTCGCTAAAACTTTATCGAGAATAACTGATTTATACTATTGGCCAAAATTGAAACGCGATGTCAATCGATATGTGCAGAATTGTAATATTTGCGCATCTCAAAAGAGCTCTTCTCAAGCTCGCCCTGGTCTAATGGGCCACCAAAAGAAAGTTTCTTATCCCTTTCAATTAATTTCCCTTGACTTGTTAGGACCCCTACCGCGATCTAAAAGTGGTAATCAACACCTTCTGGTTGTAACGGATTGGTTTACCAAATTTGTTCTTGTTCAACCTTTAGTTAAGGCTACCGCTGCCGCGATTGTAAAATTTGTAGAAAGACATGTATTTTTAATTTTTGGAGTCCCGCAAATTATCATGTGTGACAATGGAGTACAATTTACTTCTAAGGAATTTCGAAAGCTAACTGACGAATATAAAGTTCAGAACATCTGGTTTAACGCTAGATATCATGCTCAGGTGAATCCAACCGAAAGGGTTAATCGTGTTATCGTAACGGCCATCTCTTCATATATCGAAAAAGATCACACCAATTGGGATAAAAATATCTTTAAGATTGCTCAAGCGATTCGCACGGCTAAGCACGAAATTACAAATTTTTCCCCATCTTTTTTAACTTTTGGCAGGTATACCCCTATCGATGGTAGTTATTACGGCCCCGCCCCAAAAAATGAAAATCTTTTAGAATTTGATGAAAGAATTAGGTTTGACGAAAATCAGCAACAGCTTCCTCTTTTATTTGAAGATGTCCGAAAACATCTTAAAAAGTCTTACGATAAGAGCAAGCAACGGTACGATTTACGTAAACGACCGTTGTCTTTTTGTGTCAATGATCTCGTTTGGAAACGTCAGTATTTACTGTCGAATAAAGTGCAAAATTTTTCAGCCAAACTTGCTCCTAAATTCCTCCTATGTCGAATAGTCAAGAAGACTGGTCCTTTAACTTACGAATTAGTAAACCAGTCCAACAATAACAATGTCGGCGTGTGGCACGTAAAGGATTTAAAGATTTTTAAGGGGGAGTCCATACTCTAAGTTTGTTTTTTAGTTTTTATAGTTGGTTCTCTTTTAGTTATTATCTACTATTTGAATTACCTAGTCCCTTTGTTTTAAAGTTTTTTGGTAATGTCACCGTAAACTTTTAGTAAGGTTTGGGTTGAAGTTTCGTACGCCAATCTTACGAGTAACGATTGAATTTCGAAATCAATCAAAACAGGAGTAAGAATGGTCAGAACTGTTACCTAACCTGAAATGATTTTGCGGCTTCTATTGCTAAAACTTTTTTTTGTGTTTTTATCGTATTATCGGTTTTGTTTTCTAAGTTTTTTTTGTTGTCCTGAGTATGACGAAAAACTACATTCCTTGGTGCTTTTATTTAAGTCCAAGTCCCTTTTGTTTACCGTTATGTGTGTTTTTTTGTTTTCTTACGAACAGCTATCGTAAGTAACATACATGGCGAATTAGTTTCGGCAATCCCTATCGTTTAGTTTTGGAATTAGGTTAGGTTGTCTTCAGGAAAAACTTTTTGTGAACTGTATCACGTATCGTTCAACAATTATCGTATCGCTAAACATAAGCCGTGTTATTATTATCTGTTTGGATACACCATCCTAAAGTCATCTCGTAGCAACTAATATTTTTCCTCTCGTAATAATTTGAAATCGAGTCGATTAATTATTTGTTTGAAGAATTACTTGTTAATTTCGGATAGCATTATACTTGGGTATGTATTTACCTTAGTTTTAATTTTTTTTCTTAATTAGTTTTAAATGTAAATATGATCTTTACCATAATTCGCTGGAAACGTAGGTTCGGATTTATGATTCTATAGTTCTAAGTTATTTGTGCGAGAACCATTGCTTGGTGAGCTTAGGATCCTCGGAGTGGCGTTCTTTTAGCTTGGTAGCTTGGACATTTTTTTTTGATTTTGCGCTTCTCAGTGTCTTATAATGAATCAAACTCCTTCCCTCCTTGCAAGCTTTAAGCCGACATTCTCTCTTACCCTCCTTGTAAACTTTAACGTTTTCTTGATTTAAATCACCTTTATCTTAAATCAAGTGGCGCCTAACACGAAATCTACTCCCTGCGGTCGCTGTCTAAGCCTATCTCGGTTTATAATCTGTAACCGGAGATTATAATTAATTTTTTGCCTATTTTTAATATGTTACCGTAAATATCGATTTCTTAGAAAGAATATCTTGTCGTACGTCAGAAATAAAGTTAACTATGCTTGTCAGCATTTTTTTTATTGGTTTTTTTTGTTAAGGAATGGGAATGTGTTACGCTGCACTTCACGGGTGTTAATTTTTATCAAAATTATTAATTTTATTCAGTATTTTTCGTTAAATTCAATTTTGCAACTTTGTCTCACAATTTGTAATCACTTCAGCTGTCCCTTTTATAACTATCTTTTCTTACTCAGTTCTTTGATTATCTTTTCTTTCACACTTACCGCCTGATAAAATTAACACCTGCCGTGATAAAATTTAATGAGGAGTGAAACTTGAATAAAAGCTCTGGACCTACGGGGTAACGAGATCAGATAGAGATCGTCCCCGGTCTGTCTTTGATCGTTAGCTAACAGACCACTTGGGTCAATTACCGAAATTTTGAGTGCCGAAAATTGTGTTTATATAGTATTGCCGAAATACCGATTTAGTTGTTTATTTGTTACCGAAATTATCGTTAAAATTTGTGATACCGAATTTATCGCGAGCAGGATATTCGAAGTTAACCAAATCTGGGATCTACTTAGAATATCGACCGAGATTCGGTAGTTCCATTTACAAAGTTGGAATTTAGTACAGTTAAAAACAACAAAGTTTCGTTTATAATTGTGAATTTAAATCATTTGGTTACGGCATCCCGCAAAATTTTGCTACCAAGATCGTAGAATCGAATGATTGGAATTTTATAATAATAAGGTTAGTAATAAGGATTGTGCTGACATACCTCATTAGATTTGGATATACGACGACGCATCTTTTGTAGTGCCAGTAAATTAAAGTTACATTTTACGGTGCTACGAATAGAGATTCACTTGTGTCGTCCAAGCAACATTTTTCAGTGTGCCTTCAATCGTGTACAAAATTATCGACAAAGGTTGTTGTTTGGTGTGTCTAATTTTTTTATTTATCCTCTATGTAGAACTATTTTTTTGTTTATTTCATTATATTGTTATTATTTTCTTTGTTGTTTTATTGATAAAATTTTCTTATTTACCAAAGTAAGCCCACGCCCGAGAAAGTGCTGCCGGGCCACAAAAAGAAAAAGGTAGGGTAACACACAGAGGATGACGTGGTACCAGGAAATAACGGGTTAAAGGACCAAACCTTGGCACTTCAATGGATTCAAAATAATATAAAGCAATTTGGAGGCTATCCAGAATCGTTACCAATACAGGAGCTACCGCTGGAGCTGCATCTGTTCATTTTCATTACTTGTCTAAACTGTCGAAAGGATTATTTCATCGCGGCATTTCTCAAAGTGGAACAGCTTTGGCTCCATGGGCTCTTCAAGAAGGTGCGTTGGAAAGAGCTAAACGATTGGCAGTACTGGTTGGCTGCAATGATACCACTACAACGCGTATATTAATTGAGTGTTTGAGAGAAAAATCAAGTGACGAAATTGTAGATCAAACCGCCAATTTAAAATCTCCTGCTGGCAAATTTCCTATTGCGATTTTTGCACCTGTCGTTGAAAAAGAAACAAAATCAGCATTTCTAGTCGATTATCCATATAAATTACTGAATCGCGGTGATTTTAACGATTTGCCTTGGATTAATTCCATTTGCGCTGATGAAGGAGCTTTAGCGATATTGTTCTTATATAAAGACTTGGAATCAATGAATGAAAAATTTAATAAATTTGCTCATTATTATCTGGATTATAACTACACCACCTGTAATGCTGATACAGAAGCCGTTGTCCAAAAAATTAGAAAACAATATTTTGGAACAGACAAAGTTGAAGAAAACACTTATCGAACCATAATGAAACTGTTTGGGGATAGAATGTTTAAATTTAGTTTTGAAAAATCTGCAAGGATTCAAGCAAGGATGTCCAAATCCAAAGTTTATTCTGTAGTTTATGGATATAAAAACAGCTTTTCGGATATGTATAACAAACTTCTGGGTATTTCCGACCTAGATCTTGGAGTTGGACATATAGAGATATGCAACTTCTGTATGATATGAGAATTATGGCAGATACTGATGCTCTCAATTCTGATTTATCCGAAACCGATAAGTTAATAAAAAATATGATGATCGATATGTACATTTCATTTGCAAATTATAATGTACCAGTATTTAATGGTTTGACTGTAGATGCTGTAAGTAACTCAAAAGAGTTTACTTATTTATCTATAAAAAGTGCCACTGATGTTAAAATGAATGTTGCTGATGAATTAACGCCCACTAAATTTTGGGAGGAGTTACCTATTGTAGAAAATGAAAAGTTTTCTAAAAAATCTTGTAAAGAAAATTAAATCAATGTTTAACTATAAAATTTTGTAATAAATGTTTTAAGTTGTGTTGATAATTCTAAAGGCAGAACTTTTATGTAATTTTCCTCAGCCTATCTGTGCCCAGGTAACACACGATGTATATTATACGTATATTTCTGGCATATAATATAGTGTATTATCGGTATACGTATAATTTTGGACAGTTTATTATACGTTTAGCATATACATATTACACACTTACAACGTTCCATTCAAAAAAAATATAGCTATTCCATTTGGGGATTTACAAATCCGTTTGACGGGGTGGATTAATCCCCTAATATTACATTGTCTCATTTCATTATTTAAAAAAATTCCAGTTGTTTTATTCTCATCACGCCATCTTTTGCTTCTTGATCTTCTATAACCTTGTGTGCTTCACCGCCTCCCTCACGATTTCTCTCCGTTTCATTCTGTCGCGATACTTGGACCTCTAGTCACCAAAGCCCATCTTTGCGAAATCCTTGGTCACCTGGTCCTCATCACCATCTGATCCTTGGGCGCCCTTTTACTCTGTCGCCCATTGATCTCCCCAGCGTAATTTTCCTAACGAAATCTTCCTCGCCTCGCATGATTAGCCCCAGCCTTCTTGTCCGCTGAGCCCTCACGAACTTGACCACAGCCTCTCCTTTATATATTGCTGTGTTATAAACTGTATTTGCAGTGTAGAATTTGAGTTGGTACAGTAACGAGAAGGAGCGAAGCGTCGAAAGCTTTAATCGAGTCGCTTAGTTATCGGAAATTCAAGTTGTTTGGTATTTGGCAAATTTGTGCACCTAAAATGAATTGAAATAAAATTTTTTATAAGTAAATGAACGAATTCAATACAAACCTTGAGTCAAATTAATTAATTAAAAGTTATTTTGAATTTAAATTTAAATAATTAAAAATTTGAGCGAAACTATTAAGAGATGGCGCCAGAGTCACATCTAAATTTAAAAAATGGTAAAATTTGACAGCTACCTAAAAATTTAATTAATTATAGATGTAAATAGTATAATTTTAATAGTTTTAAGAGTTTTGTAAATTAATTAGGTGATCATAGATGTTTAATGTGAACAATAGATTAAAGAAAAAGAAACATTTTTATAAAAGTGAAATTTTCATGCATATTACTTTTGTTACGCCCTGTATGAACAATCGAAAGTGAAAATAAATTGGTGTGCCATGAAAAATCGGAATTAACGAAGGGGCCTAGGTAAATTGAGAGTGGTAGATAGGGATTCTCTCTGAGACGCGGGGAGATGAGCACGTGTAAAATTTTGTCCGCAACTAAAATTACAATTTAGTAAGAAAAAGTTTAAAAATAAAAAGGAAATACTTACCAGAAGGCCAGAAGCGGATTGTGCACGGCGAATTAATAAAAAGTGAGTTGTGATGGTTTAATAAAGAAACGAATAGACCTACAAGATAAAACTCAACACGAAATTTTGGTTATGCAACAAAAAAAGACTCACCAGGTGAATTGCTGGGTTAAAGAAAGAAAACTCGAAGTAAGCAAGCAGAACGATCAACAGATTAAATTGCAGTTCGTCAAATAAGGTAAAAATTTCAAACTACAAAAATTATTTCACTTGTAAAACGAAACTCACAAAGTTTCAACCTTAAGTGCGATTATCGTAAAGTTCGACGTAATTAGAGGCATGCGCAAATTGTACGTTATTAAATTCATGAAGAATACAGGGCATTGCAATAATAAAAGACATGTTTAGTTTGATAATAATAGCCTTAATTTGTGTAAATTAGTTAACATATGGGTAGAATTAAGTTGTTTGTTTGTTTTTAGGATAACTTGCATTAATATAAGACGTACGTGGAGTTAATTATCAGTATTAAATTCAAAATAAATGTTTTACCATCATATCAAAATAAGTTTCATTGCGAGTAGAGAAACTCTCATTTTCTCGGCCTCGACTTGTGATAAACACAGTGTCTTATTGATGTATAGTACTGTGTAAAAGTCTTAGGCCGCTTTAAAATATTAAAGAACACTGAAACATGTTGAAATTTTTTGGAAATGACCATAGCACAACTTTTCTGGTAAGAAACCGATTCGTTTTACTATTTTAGTAAAGAAAAAATACTAACTATTAAGGGCTTTACGGCCTTGATTTCATTATTTCATTTTTCTTGATTTGATTTTTCCGACCTCTTTTATACGCTAAAATAGCAAATAAATTTTATCAAAATTACATAGTTCTAATAATTACAGACAAAAAAAGTCTTGAAAAAACTCGGTAAGAAACGTACCGTTTTCGAGTTATAGCAAAATTAAAATTGCTCGGTGAACTAAAAAAATCTGCTGACCTGACATTTTAAAACTTCAAATTGTAGTGCTTTTAAAATAAAAAAAATTTTCATAGCATCGCAGTTGTAAACTCAACTCAACAACTATGATTTTTTAGTATTTTTACTATTTTTCTTTGAAAAATTTGTATTTTTAATTTGGTTATATTTCGAAAATACTACGTTTCTGAGCAATTTCTGTTTTCAATACTTATTTGCAATTATTAGTACTATATGATTTTGATAAAATTTACCACATATTTTAGCTTATAAAAGAGGTCAAAAAAGCTAGAATTTAATCAAGGTCGTAAAGCCCTTAATACTTAGTATTTTTGCTTTACTAAAATAGTAAAAAAGTAATTTAATTCCAAAGAAAATATTCTCTTACAACCTGAAAAGGAAAAGGCAGTAGTGTTTGAATTACCGGACTCGAAAATACACTTTTTCCTATAGCAATGCTTTACCGAACGAAAGAACAGAAAAATACAAGCTTTTTACGGTGAGGATGAAAGTTGTCGGACTTGTAATAAGGCCACAATTTTGAATTAAATGGGATAAAAGGATAAAAACTTTATAAAAAGATATCAAGGTAAAGCTGGATTTAAAAAATGCGGAATGTACAGGGTGTCCCCGTGACCGTGGAAAACCTCTTAGGTGGTAATAGAGGACACTTTTCTAAGACATATTTTTAAATAAAATTTTTGTCCAAGTCCAAACCCTTGGGGGGTACCTCACTTTATAACAATTTTTTCAATTTATGATTTCAAGCGGCCATTGCACCAATATTTTTGATTTTTTGGGTTTATTGAATTAGAGCTTTTCTATAGAGCATTTGAGTATCTACAAATTATGTTATAACCTCTTATCGCCTAGAATCAACAGATTTCGAGTTATGAATTAAATTAAGGAAAAAATGTCAAAAAATTCCGAGTTTTATTTTTTTTACTTTTCTTGCCAACCCCGTATCTTTTAAACGAAACGTCTTAGAAAAAAACTAACGGCCTAAACCGAATAGGAAAATTAACGGGCTACAACGTTGGTCTAATAATTTTTTTTGGGAAACCAACCGTTTTCACATAAATTACGAAAATAATGAACAAAGTGTAGGTTAAAAAAACTAAATAAATTCTAAAAATCTCAATTTGACTTGCAGCATGTGTTTTAAGTCAAAACGCATTGTAGCTTTTGACGTTTAAGTGACATTGTTAAAAAGCGCATTTATTTATCTGCAAGTCAAATGGAGATCTCTCAAATTGAGTCAAATTCAGAAATCAAGTCAAATTGAGAAATCTTATGGCTTTATCTAGTACGATGTTAAATAGGAGGAGAGACAGTGCATCCCCCTGTCTCAGTCTACTGCCCACTGCAAACGGTTTTGACATTCTTCCATCTACTTTTACTCTAGATCTCGAGTCCTGTACACACATTTTGGTTAGGCGTATAAGCTTATTTGGGATCGATATCTCTGTAATGTCATTCCACAGTTGTGGAATATTTTGTAATTATTTTTAATTTAAATATATAATTTTTTCTTTACCTGCACAATCATCAGATTATTTTTAATTTTTTTAGTTGGTAACAAAAATTTTCTATATAAGAAATTTATTTGCATTTTGTAAGTGTTTACGTTTTTTTTACGTTTTTACGTTTTACGTAATTTTTACTTTCACTCTTTCGCACCTTTAATTGATTAGTTCATTTATTACCAACCCAAAAAAGTGTAAGATGAATAAAATAATCTCATCAACAATTGAAAAAGCGTCCACAACTCTGTGTGTTTGATCTCAATTAATTATTTTGAATCTTGTTAATCCATTCACGCGTTTGTCCATCCACCCAGAAAAATAGTAAAATTTAGTGACAAAAGGTTTTTTTTGTCACTAATTTAGTAACTTTGAATTATGCGGACGGACAGACGGACAGACGGACGGACGGACACGAAGCCAGATCATAAGACTTTTTTCTATACTATGTATAGAAGCCTAAAAGTAAGAATTAGGTTAGAATAAAACGTAAACCTCCGAAAAGTTGATTTGGGTGAACGTTTTAGCGCGAATATAATTTGAAAACCTTGATAAGGATATAAATACGATACGTGTAGGTTGGGTTGCATACTTCGTGGTTGGCATAACGAATTGGATTGAATTTTGACTTGACAGCATAAGACGACACTACTGAGTATCTAAATGTGTAGCAAAGATAAATTTAGAGAAGAACAAATAAAGGGTGAAGCACACAGAAGAACAAACAGCATTGGAAGCATAGAGGGCTATATCAAAAGAGTGAGACAGGAGGAAACAGATACCAGTGCAGAGTTTTACAAAAGAAGTAAAAAGATGTTAAGATCGCCGCCGCAAGAGAGTATAAATAAAAGTGGAAAGAATGAGAAAATGGAGGATATTAAAAATGTCCTAAAAACTATAAGCAATGATGTAAAGCAAATAAGAACGGAAAATGCTGAGGTAAAACACGAAATAAGAGAAAATACCCAGATGATACAGGAGCAAATCAAAATGCAAACAGAGGAGTTGGAAATGCTAAGAGAGGAATTAAGGCAAACTAGAGAAGGCTGGGAAAATGATAAAAAGCTAAAAGATAAAAGAATAGACGAACTCGAACAAAGATTAGGCGATGTCGAACACAAATTAGAATTGCAGGAAAGGAGAAAAAGGAAAAATAGATTGCTCGTGTCAGGAATTAAGATGGAAGAAAATAAACAGAGGCCTCTAAAGGATAGTATTGGGGATTTCTTAAAAAACAAGCTAGATGTCAGCGTAAAGATAACCACGGCTTATAGTGTGGGAGGCGAAAGAAATGTTATTAAGATGGAAAATTTTGAAGAAAAAATGAAAGTAATGAGAAATAAATTTAAGTTATCAAAGTTGTCTGAGTTCTCGAGCGGAGAATTCAGAAGGAGATAAGAAAACAGGCGGAAGATCTGAGAAAATCGGGAAAGAATGTAAAGGTTGGTTATCAGAAATTGATATGTGACGGCAAACTCTTAAAATGGAACCAAGATGCCGGGGAGCTACGAGAAGTAGATAATCCACCGCCGCTACCAAAAAACTGAAGAACCCGAACCGCAGAAAAAACCCTACGAAGACCAGGCATGAAAAGGACAATGAAACGAAACAACGGTATAAAAAAAATAAAATAGGGGAAAGGCTGTTTGTAGCCACTTGGAATGTAAGGGGAATTTATGTAGAGTGAAGTGTTAAACAATTGATTAATGTATTAAACAGATATAAAGTACTAGATATTATTGCAGTTCAGGAGACAAAACAGACTAACTCGGACATACCCGACATAGAAAATTACACTTTCTTTAAAAGTAGCGGAAAAGACAGAAAACTAGGAACAGAGTTCTTAGTTAGCGAGAGGGTGGGGGGTCCTCTCACCCCTACTGTGGTGCCTTGTGGTGGATGGCCTCTTGCTTGAGCTGGAACAGGCGGGGGTACATGGTCAAGGATTTGCTGATGACATCACTATCCTTGTTATTGGTAAATTTGGGGGAACTGTGTCATCATTGATGCAAAGAGCCCTGAGAACTGTCGAAAGATGGTGCACTAAGAAGGGATTTTCGGTTAATCCGAACAAAACCTCCGTTGTAGCGTTTACAAGACGCACAAATTTAAATGATGTGGGAACTCTAAGGATGGGGGGGGAGGAGCTGCCTCTAAGGAGGGAGGTCAAATATCTGGGTCTAACCTTGGACAACAGGCTGACCTTCACATCTCATATTCATAACTCCACAATCAGAGCGACTAGGGCCCTTTGGGCCTGTAGGAGCATGATTGGCAAAACATGGGGACTCAGACCGAAAATGGTGCTCTGGTTGTACACCAGAGTAGTGATACCCACGATAACTTACTCGGCCCTGATCTGGTGGCATAAAGCCAAGAACAGGGGAAACTTAAACAGGCTCAACAAGCTGCAAAGATTGGCGTGCCTGGGAATAACGGGGGCAATGACATCTACGCCCACCGCTTCCATGGAGGCCCTCTTGGGACTCCGTCCGCTGCACTTGGTCGTGGAGACTGAGGCTCTTCTTGCAGCGTATAGGTTGTATATCAATGGACATGGTGGGATTAACCCTATGGGGGGATATCACACCACGATCATCAACTCAATAACGAGTAACAGCATGCTAAGCATGCCGTCTTTCGAAGACCTCTCAGGGTTGTAGTACCTGGGAGGGCGAGGTAGAAACTTCACAAAAGCTGTGTCGGCGATACAATACCATCTGGTACACAGATGGGTCGAAAACAGAGTCAAGTACTGGAGTTGGATGCGTGGAAGTAGAACGGGTGAGGCGTTCAGCATCAACCTGGGAACTCACGCCACCATATTTCAGGCGGAGGTTATCGCGATAACTGTCTGTGCTGAGGAACTGTTGCGGAGGAACTGTGAAAACAGGAGCATCTGCATCATGTCGGACAGCCAGGCGGCGCTAAAGGCCTTGGAAGGAGTTGAAACAAACTCCAAGGTTGTCAAACAATGCAAGGACGCCCTGATGAAACTGGACACCGGCAACAGCGTCACGCTGATGTGGGTGCCGGGACATCAGGGCATCAAAGGAAATGAAGAAGCGGACTCCCCCTAGCTAGGAGAGCCGCTAGTACAAGCCTCATGGGCCCAGAACCCTCATGCGGTATCTCATATAAGACCGCAAAGAGGAGAATCAGAGACAATCTGAAAGAAAAACACCTTGCTTACTGGGCGGGCCTAGCTGGACTGAGGCAATCGCGGATGTTCATAAGGGCCCCCCTAAGCGAAGCTAGGAGGAACAAACTTCTCATACTGAGCAAGAACCAATTAAGAAGGATAGTAGGACTTTTCACAGGACACTGCTGCCTTAACAGACACCTCAAGAATATGGGGTTGGTGGAAGACTCCACTTGTAGGAAGTGTGGCGAAGAGGAGGAAACCCCTCGCCACATCTTATGTGAATGTCCGGCCTTAGCTAGCAAAAGGCTACGACACCTTGGTGTTCCTTTCCCGGAAGCTGAGGAGATTGCGCAAGCACCCTTCAAATGCATACTCGACTTTGTTGAGGAGACGCACTTGTTGGAGTAAAAACTTGGAACGTGGGGTACAATAAGCTAAGCTTCAGTGCAGTGGGTCCCAAACCACAACCCGTTAATAATAATAATAGCGAGAGGGTGAAGAGGACGGTTCTAGATTTCAAACCAATATCTGAGCGGATGTGCCAACTACGGTTGAAAGGAAAATACAGAAAAAATTACAATAATCAATGTGCATGCCCCGACGGAAGAAAAAGACGCAGAAGTAAAAGAAAGGTTTTACGATACATTGGATAGGTTGTACGGGAGTATCCCTAATTATGATCTGAAGTTGTCGGTTGGAGACTGGAACGCAAAAATAGGAAGAGAGGAGATCTACCAAACAGCGATAGGAAGGCATAGTATGCATGAGGAAACCAATAATAACGGTAGGTTTCTGATCGATTTTGCTATGGAGAGAGGTATGAAAATAGCTAGCACTTGCAATGAACATAAAAATATTCACAAGGGTACATGGATAAGCCCCGATGGCAGGAGTGTAAATCAGATTGATCACGTACTCATTGAGAGAAGACACGAAAGCCATATAATTGACGTAAGATCGTATCGAGGAGCAGATGTGGACTCGGATCATTTTATGGTTGGAGTAAAAATGCAAGAGGTAATACCTATCAATGAGAAAAATCGTGTAAACGCAAGGAAACCATTTAGAAGAATACAACTCAATAGCAAACAAGATCAAGAGATGTATAGAGAAGAATTAGAAAACTGTTAGTGGAATCGGAAGGAGAACATGATGCAGACGAGTTAATGGTATTAATACAGAATGGGATTGATGAGGTAGTAAAGAATAGGTTTAACAAAGGAACAAATACAAGAAACGGATGGTACGATGAACAATGTAGAGAGGAAGTGAGGAAAAGAGAAAAATTAAGAGAATTAATGTTAAAAAGTTGCTCTGAAGAAGCCAAACTTAAGTACTAGACACAGAGTAAGGCATGTAAGAAGATAATAAGAGAGAAGCAACAAAAGTATAATGCCCAAAAACTAGATGAGATGGGGGAAAAATACACAAGAAACGAAATAAGAAACTTCTATCAGGGGGTAAAGAAAGTTAAAACAGGATACCAGCCAAAGACAACTTTTGTTACAAACAAGGATGGAACGTTAGTAGGCAGTGCGGAAGGAGTAATAGAAAGATGGAGGGAATACTTTCAGAACCTGTTGAATAAAGATCAATTTAAAGATGAAAGAGACAACAAAGATTATGACAATGAAGTGAGTAATATAGAAAATGAAATGCCCTGTGAAGAAGAGATATTGGAAGTAATCGCTAAACTTAAAAACAATAGAGGAGCGGAATTGACGGAATTCAGTCCGAGATGATAAAGTATGGTGGCGAACAACTGTCTAAGATGATTGTGGCAATGATACAGAAAGTTTGGTCCAGTGAAGTAATGCCGAAAACATGGAAAATGGCCATCATCTGTCCGATACATAAGAAAGGAGCGAAGACTGAATGCGAAAATTACCGAGGAATAGCATTACTAAATGTCACATATAAAATATTGGCAACTTGTTTAAAGAATAAGATAGGAACGTACACGGAAAACGCATTAGGAGAGTACCAATGCGGATTCAGAAAGGATAGATCGGTGACAGATCAGATTTTTGTATTGAAGGAGATCCAAGCAACAAGCCATGAATTTAAATTGAAAACGCACGCACTCTTTCTAGATTTCAAACAAGCATACGACTGCATAAGAAGAGACGAGTTGTATAAGGCGATGTACGACCTAAATATTCCAGAAAAGTTGATTAGGCTGACGAGGATGACGTTGAATAATACCCAAAGTAAAGTAAGAGCAAATGGTCAAATGTCGCAAGAATTTAAAGTAAGAGTAGGTTTGAGACAAGGAGACCCACTATCGCCAGTATTGTTTAACATAGCTCTTGAAAAGGTATTAAGAGAAGCAAAACTGAACGGAAGAGGAACAATATATGGACAAAGACATCAGTGCCTTGCTTTTGCTGACGACTTCACTATTCTCACAAGATCAAAGGAAGAAATGAAAGAGACCACTAAGAGATTTGTATTGGCTGCAAGTAAAATAGGACTGGAAGTTAATGAACAAAAGTCAAAGTATATGGTATGGGAAAGCGAATCAATCCGACCGAGTGGGATACTGGACGTCTGGATAAGTGAAGGCGTAATGATGAAATTTACAGAAGTAGAAACGGTGGTATACCTAGGAACCGTCATCTCAAAGAAACCTGGAAATGAAATGGAGATAAAAGCAAGATTGGCGGCAGGATCAAGAAGTGCGTACGCGATGAAACCAATTTTGAACAGTAAAGTCCTCTCCCGATCACTGAAGGTAAAAATTTATAAGACGATAATAAGGCCAACAGTAACATATGGATGCGAGATCTGGTCAATGAAAAAACAGGAACAGTTGATGTTGGAAATATGGGAGAGGAAGATATTGCGGAGAATTTACGGTGGGAAATGGGTGGAAGGGTGGTGGCTTAGAAGAACAAACAAGGAAATCTACGAACTTTATGAAGATCAAAACATCGTGAGCGTAATAAAGACCCAGAGGGTAAAATGGCTGGGACATCTAGTGAGAATGTGTGGAACGAGAACTCAGAAAATGATATGGAAATCGGAGCTGGGGGGTACTAGGAGAAGAGGAAGGCCAAGGAATAGATGGAGTAGCCAGGTGCAGCAGGATTTAGACGAAATGGGTGTAAGAGATTGGGAGTTTATGGCAAGAGATAGGAGACAATGGAATATAGTGATAAATCAAGCCAAGGGCCTACTAGGCCTATAGTGCTAAATATAGAATTAAATTATGCATTAATTATAATAAAATTTCAGTTAATCAAGTTCAGACTTAGACTAACAAAAAAGTAATTCAGGAGTCCACTAGTATCACTACTCAAGAACGAACCTGCCTGCAATATTAAAAAATTTACCAAATTTATATGTATTTTGACATCAGCTTCTCCGGCTGGTAACTACGGCTGGGCTATACAAAGGTTTTAGAGAGAAATATGAATATTAACTGGACAATTTAGCTTTCCACAAACTTTTGCAAGACTTTTCTTGGTGAGAGCTAACCGTTTAACATACAGCAAACGACGATGCCCGAAATAGCATTTAACATTTAGAAATTTTTACGTACCACCGTGGAGTCTAGCACCAAAAAAAAAGAAAACTGAAAGCGCACACCACCGGGACAGTATAAAAGGAACCAAAATAAAAATCCGTCAAAACGACGATGGTTCAACTCTTATCCAAACGACGGCTACTATCGGTTCCATCTAACTAACTGGAACTTTCAAAATCGATGCACACCAGACATCCCATACATATGTCGACCTCTATTAATGCCACCACTCTCAACCAAATCCGGCCATATCCATATAGCGTTAAAACAAAACTTGCTGGCACAATATAAAATTCCCATATCAGTTAAGCGCGATACCACGCGCCAATATGGTAACCAACAAGCATATAAAACTATTCCAATTAAAAAGGATTCATAAAAAAATATACCCAAATTAGGATCCAAAAATTTACCAATTATCAATACAAAAAAAAACAAATTCAAACTCGTGCAAACGCAGATGTTCGAATACTATATCAACGGGTACAATAATCGACCCCCGGAATATCACCATTAAAAATCCCGTAATGGTGAAGGTAAAATTAAAATACAAACTAGCTTGCACGAGTGTCTAATCGCCCTGCTTGTGATATAAAAATAGTTTTAAAATTAAAATTTCTGTGCTATAGTATGCTTCGTACCAGCACTAAGAGCAAAAATAGGAATCATAGTTATGAAATTCAACAAAATTCCGTAACAAATTTTTGTAAGTTCGTTATAATTAAACTGTAAGATT
>JARFIX010000259.1:0-91164 GCA_036346125.1 Lycocerus yunnanus
TTATCAGTTCTAAATTGTTTATTTGAAAATTTCAAATTCACAACTTCAAATTGAAGTATAGTTAACAATTTGTAATTATTAATTCTAAATTGTTTTATTGAGAATTTCAAATTAACAACTTCAAATTGAAGTATAGTTAATAATTTGAAATTATTAATTCTAAATTGTTTATTTGAGAATTTCAAATTCACAACTTCAAATTGAAGTATAGTTAATAATTTGAAATTATTAATTCTAAATTGTTTATTTGAGAATTTCAAATTCACAACTTCAAATTGAAGTATAGTTAACAATTTGTAATTATTAATTCTAAATTGTTTATTTGGAATTTCAAATTCACAACTTCAAATTGAAGTATAGTTAACAATTTGTAATTATTAATTCTAAATTGTTTATTTGAGAATTTCAAATTCACAACTTCAAATTGAAGTATAGTTAATAATTTAAAATTATGTTTATTTGAGAATTTCAAATTCACAACTTCAAATTAAAGTATAGTTAACAATTTGTATTTATTAATTCTAAATTGTTTATTTGAGAATTTCAAATTCACAACTTCAAATTGAAGTATAGTTAACAATTTGTAATTATTAATTCTAAATTGTTTATTTGAGAATTTCAAATTCACAACTTCAAATTGAAGTATAGTTAATAATTTAAAATTATTAATTCTAAATTGTTTATTTGAGAATTTCAAATGCACAACTTCAAATTGAAGTATAGTTAACAATTTGTAATTATTAATTCTAAATTGTTTATTTGAGAATTTCAAATTCACAACTTCAAATTGAAGTATAGTTAAAAATTTGTAATTATTAATTCTAAATTGTTTATTTGAGAATTTCAAATTCACAACTTCAAATTAAAGTATAGTTAACAATTTGTAATTATCAGTTCTAAATTGTTTATTTGAGAATTTCAAATACACAACTTCAAATTGAAGTATAGTTAACAATTTGTAATTATTAATTCTAAATTGTTTATTTGAGAATTTCAAATTCACAACTTCAAATTGAAGTATAGTTAACAATTTGTAATTACTAATTCTATATTGTTTATTTGAGAATTTCAAATTCACAACTTCAAATTGAAGTATAGTTAACAATTTGTAATTATTAATTCTAAATTGTTTATTTGAGAATTTCAAATTCACAACTTCAAATTGAAGTATAGTTAACATTAGTAATTATCAGTTCTAAATTGTATGTTTGAGAATTTCAAATTCACAACTTCAAATTGAAGTTTAGTTAACAATTTGTAATTATTAATTCTAAATTGTTTATTTGAGAATTTCAAATTCACAACTTCAAATTGAAGTATAGTTAACATATTGTAATTATCAGTTCTAAATTGTTTATTTGAAAATTTTAAATCCACAACTTCAAATTAGTATAGTTAACAATTTGTAATTATCAGATCTAAATTAATTATTTAAAATTTTAAATTCACAACTTCAAATTGAAGTATAATTAACAATTTGTTATTCTTAATTCTAACTTGTTTATTTGAGAATTTTAAATTCACAACTTCAAATTGAAGTATAGTTAATAATTTGTAATTATCAGTTCTAAATTGTTTATTTGAGAATTTCAAGTTCACAACTTCAAATTGAAGTATAGTTATAAATTTGAAATTAATAATTCTAATTTGTTTATTTGAGAATTTCAAATTCACAACTTCAAATTGAAGTATAGTTAATAATTTGAAATTAGTAATTCTAAATTGTTTATTTATAAATTTCAAATTCACAACTTTAAATTGAAGTATAGTTAACAATTTGTAATTATCAATTCTAAATTGTTTATTTGAGAATTTCAATTTCACAACTTCAAATTGAAGTATAGTTAACAATTTGTAATTATGAGTTCTAAACTGTTTATTTGAGTATTTCAAATTCACAACTTCAAATTGAAGTATAGTTAACTATTTGTAATTATTAATTCTAAATTGTTTATTTGAGAATTTCAAATTTACAACTTCAAATTGAAGTATAGTTAACAATTTGTAATTATTAATTCTAAATTGTTTATTTGAAAATTTCAAATTTACAACTTCAAATTAAAGTATAGCTAACAATTTGTAATTATCAGTTCTAAATTGTTTATTTGAGAATTTCAAATTCACAACTTCAAATTGAAGTATAGTTAACAATTTGTAATTATTAATTCTAAATTGTTTATTTGAGAATTTCAAATTCACAACTTCAAATTGAAGTATAGTTAACAATTTGTAATTACTAATTCTATATTGTTTATTTGAGAATTTCAAATTCACAACTTCAAATTGAAGTATAGTTAACAATTTGTAATTATTAATTCTAAATTGTTTATTTGAGAATTTCAAATTCACAACTTCAAATTGAGTATAGTTAACAATTGTAATTATCAGTTCTAAATTGTATATTTGAGAATTTCAAATTCACAACTTCAAATTGAAGTATAGTTAACAATTTGTAATTATTAATTCTAAATTGTTTATTCGAGAATTTCAAATTCACAACTTCAAATTGAAGTATAGTTAACATATTTGTAATTATTAATTCTAAATTGTTTATTTGAAAATTTCAAATTCACAACTTCAAATTAAGTATAGTTAACAATTTGTAATTATCAGTTCTAAATTTTATTTGAAAATTTTAAATTCACAACTTCAAATTGAAGTATAGTTAACAATTTGTAATTATCAGTTCTAAATTGTTTATTTGAGAATTTCAAATTCACAACTTCAAATTGAAGTATAGTTAAAATTTGAAATTAATAATTCTAAATTGTTTATTTGAGAATTTCAAATTCACAACTTCAAATTGAAGTATAGTTAATAATTTGTAATTAGTAATTCTAAATTGTTTATTTTGAAATTTCAAATTCACAACTTCAAATTGAAGTACAGTTAACAATTTGTAATTATCAATTCTAAATTGTTTATTTGAGAATTTCAAATTCACAACTTCAAATTGAAGTATAGTTAACAATTTGTAATTATTAATTCTAAATTGTTTATTTGAGAATTTCAAATTCACAACTTCAAATTGAAGTATAGTTAACAATTTGTAATTATTAATTCTAAATTGTTTATTTGAGAATTTCAAATTTACAACTTCAAATTGAAGTATAGTTAACAATTTGTAATTATTAATTCTAAATTGTTTATTTGAGAATTTCAAATTCACAACTTCAAATTGAAGTATAGTTAACAATTTGTAATTATTAATTCTAAATTGTTTATTTGAGAATTTCAAATTCACAACTTCAAATTGAAGTATAGTTAACAATTTGTAATTATTAATTCTAAATTGTTTATTTGAGAATTTCAAATTCACAACTTCAAATTGAAGTATAGTTAACAATTTGTAATTATTAATTCTAAATTGTTTATTTGAGAATTTCAAATTCACAACTTCAAATTGAAGTATAGTTAACAATTTGTAAAATTTTTAATTCTAAATTGTTTATTTGAGAATTTCAAATTCACAACTTCAAATTGAAGTATAGTTAACAATTTGTAAATTATTAATTCTAAATTGTTTATTTGAGAATTTCAAATTCACAACTTCAAATTGAAGTATAGTTAATAATTTGTAATTATTAATTCTAAATTGTTTATTTGAGAATTTCAAATTCACAACTTCAAATTGAAGTATAGTTAAAATTTGTAATTATTAATTCTAAATTGTTTATTTGAGAATTTCAAATTCACAACTTCAAATTGAAGTATAGTTAACAATTTGTAATTATTAATTCTAAATTGTTTATTTGAGAATTTCAAATTCACAACTTCAAATTGAAGTATAGTTAACAATTTGTAATTATTAATTCTAAATTGTTTATTTGAGAATTTCAAATTCACAACTTCAAATTGAAGTATAGTTAATAATTTGTAATTATTAATTCTAAATTGTTTATTTGAGAATTTCAAATTCACAACTTCAAATTGAAGTATAGTTAACAATTTGTAATTATTAATTCTAAATTGTTTATTTGAGAATTTCAAATTCACAACTTCAAATTGAAGTATAGTTAACAATTTGTAATTATTAATTCTAAATTGTTTATTTGAGAATTTCAAATTCACAACTTCAAATTGAAGTATAGTTAACAATTTGTAATTATTAGTTCTAAATTGTTTATTTGAGAATTTCAAATTCACAACTTCAAATTGAAGTATAGTTAACAATTTGTAATTATTAATTCTAAATTGTTTATTTGAGAATTTCAAATTCACAACTTCAAATTGAAGTATAGTTAACAATTTGTAATTATTAATTCTAAATTGTTTATTTGAGAATTTCAAATTCACAACTTCAAATTGAAGTATAGTTAACAATTTGTAATTATTAATTCTAAATTGTTTATTTGAGTATTTTTAATTCACAACTTCAAATTGAAGTATAGTTAACAATTTGTAATTATTAATTCTAAATTGTTTATTTGAGAATTTCAAATTCACAACTTCAAATTGAAGTATAGTTAACAATTTGTAATTACTAATTCTAAATTGTTTATTTGAGAATTTCAAATTCACAACTTCAAATTAGTATAGTTAACAATTTGTAATTATCAGTTCTAAATTAATTATTTGAGAATTTTAAATTCACAACTTCAAATTGAAGTATAGTTAACAATTTGTTATTCTTAATTCTAACTTGTTTATTTGAGAATTTTAAATTCACAACTTCAAATTGAAGTATAGTTAATAATTTGTAATTATTAGTTCTAAATTGTTTATTTGAGAATTTCAAGTTCACAACTTCAAATTGAAGTATAGTTATAAATTTGAAATTATTAATTCTAATTTGTTTATTTGAGAATTTCAAATTCACAACTTCAAATTAAAGTATAGCTAACAATTTGTAATTATCAGTTCTAAATTGTTTATTTGAGAATTTTAAATTCACAACTTCAAATTGATGTATAGTTAACAATTTGTAATTATCAGTTCTAAATTATTTATTTGAGAATTTCAAATTCACAACTTCAAATTCAAGTATAGTTAACAATTTGTAATTATAACTTTTAAATTGTTTATTTGAGAATTTCAAATTCACAACTTCAAATTGATGTATAGTTTACAATTTGTAATTATCAGTTCTAAATTGTTTATTTGAGAATTTCAAATTCACAACTTCAAATTGATGTATAGTTTACAATTTGTAATTATCAGTTCTAAATTGTTTATTTGAGAATTTCAAATTCACAACTTCAAATTGAAGTATAGTTAACAATTTGTAATTATTAGTTCTAAATTGTTTATTTGAAAATTCAAATTCACAACTTTAAATTGAAGTATAGTTAAGAATTTGTAATTATCAGTTCTAAATGTTTATTTGAAAATTTTAAATTCACAACTTCAAATTGAAGTATAGTTAATAATTTAAAATTGTTAATTCTAAATTGTTTATTTGAGAATTTCAAATTCACAACTTCAAATTGAAGTATAGTTAATAATTGAAATTATTAATTCTAAATTGTTTATTTGAGAATTTCAAATTCACAACTTCAAATTGAAGTATAGTTAAAATTTGTAATTATTAATTCTAAATTGTTTATTTGAGAATTTCAAATTCACAACTTCAAATTGAAGTATAGTTAACAATTTGTAATTATTAATTCTAAATAGTTTATTTGAGAATTTCAAATTCACAACTTCAAATTGAAGTATATTTAATAATTTGAAATTATTAATTCTAAACTGTTTATTTGAGAATTTCAAATTCACAACTTCAAATCGAAGTATAGTTAATAATTTGAAATTATTAATTCTAAATTGTTATTTGAGAATTTCAAATTCACAACTTTAAATTGAAGTATAGTTAACAATTTGTAATTATTAGTTCTAAATTGTTTATTTGAGAATTTCAAATTCACAACTTCAAATTGAAGTATAGTTAAAACTTTGTAATTATTAATTCTAAATTGTTTATTTGAGAATTTCAAATTCACAACTTCAAATTGAAGTATATTTAATAATTTGAAATTATTAATTCTAAATTGTTTACTAGATAATTTCAAATTCACAACTTCAAATTGAAGTATAGTTAACAATTTGTAATTATTAATTCTAAATTTTTATTTGAAAATTTCAAATTTACAACTTCAAATTAAAGTATAGCTAACAATTTGTAATTATCAGTTCTAAATTGTTTATTTGAGAATTTTAAATTTACAACTTCAAATTGATGTATAGTTAACAATTTGTAATTATCAGTTCTAAATTATTTATTTGAGAATTTCAAATTCACAACTTCAAATTGAAGTATAGTTAACAATTTGTAATTATCAGTTCTAAATTATTTATTTGAGAATTTCAAATTTACAACTTCAAATTAAAGTATAGTTAACAATTTGTAATTATCAGTTTCAAATTCTATATTTGAGAATTTCAAATACACAACTTCAAATTGAAGTATAGTTAACAATTTGTAATTATTAATTCTAAATTGTTTATTTGAGAATTTGAAATTCACAACTTCAAATTGAAGTATAGTTAACAATTTGTAATTATTAATTCTAAATTGTTTATTTGAGAATTTCAAATTCACAACTTCAGATTGAAGTATAGTTAACAATTTGTAATTATCAGTTCTAAATTGTTTATTTGAAAATTTTAAATTCACAACTTCAAATTAGTATAGTTAACAATTTGTAATTATCAGTTCTAAATTAATTATTTGAGAATTTTAAATTCACAACTTCAAATTGAAGTATAGTTAACAATTTGTTATTCTTAATTCTAACTTGTTTATTTGAGAATTTTAAATTCACAACTTCAAATTGAAGTATAGTTAATAATATGTAATTATCAGTTCTAAATTGTTTATTTGAGAATTTCAAGTTCACAACTTCAAATTGAAGTATAGTTATAAATTTGAAATTATTAATTATAATTTGTTTATTTGAGAATTTCAAATTCACAACTTCAAATTAAAGTATAGCTAACAATTTGTAATTATCAGTTCTAAATTGTTTATTTGAGAATTTTAAATTCACAACTTCAAATTGATGTATAGTTAACAATTTGTAATTATCAGTTCTAAATTATTTATTTGAGAATTTCAAATTCACAACTTCAAATTCAAGTATAGTTAACAATTTGTAATTATAATTCTAAATTGTTTATTTGAGAATTTCAAATTCACAACTTCAAATTGATGTATAGTTTACAATTTGTAATTATCAGTTCTAAATTGTTTATTTGAGAATTTCAAATTCACAACTTCAAATTGATGTATAGTTTACAATTTGTAATTATCAGTTCTAAATTGTTTATTTGAGAATTTCAAATTCACAACTTCAAATTGAAGTATAGTTAACAATTTGTAATTATTAGTTCTAAATTGTTTATTTGAGAAATTCAAATTCACAACTTTAAATTGAAGTATAGTTAAGAATTTGTAATTATCAGTTCTAAAATGTTTATTTGAAAATTTTAAATTCACAACTTCAAATTGAAGTATAGTTAATAATTTAAAATTGTTAATTCTAAATTGTTTATTTGAGAATTTCAAATTCACAACTTCAAATTGAAGTATATTTAATAATTTGAAATTATTAATTCTAAATTGTTTATTTGAGAATTTCAAATTCACAACTTCAAATTAAAGTATAGTTAATAATTTGAAATTATTAATTCTAAATTGTTATTTGAGAATTTCAAATTTACAACTTTAAATTGAAGTATAGTTAACAATTTGTAATTATTAGTTCTAAATTGTTTATTTGAGAATTTCAAATTCACAACTTCAAATTGAAGTATAGTTAAAACTTTGTAATTATTAATTCTAAATTGTTTATTTGAGAATTTCAAATTCACAACTTCAAATTGAAGTATATTTAATAATTTGAAATTATTAATTCTAAATTGTTTATTTGAGAATTTCAAATTCACAACTTCAAATTGAAGTATAATTAACAATTTGTAATTATCAGTTCTAAAATGTTTATTTGAAAATTTTACATTCACAACTTCAAATTGAAGTATTGTAATTATTAGTTCTAAATTGTTTATTTGAGAATTTCAAATTCACAACTTCAAATTGAAGTATAGTTAACAATTTGTAATTATTAATTCTAAATTGTTTATTTGAGAATTTCAAATTCACAACTTCAAATTGAAGTATAGTTAACAATTTGTAATTATTAATTCTAAATTGTTTATTTGAGAATTTCAAATTCACAACTTCAAATTGAAGTATAGTTAATAATTTAAAATTGTTAATTCTAAATTGTTTATTTGAGAATTTCAAATTCACAACTTCAAATTGAAGTATAGTTAATAACTTGAAATTATTAATTCTAAATTGTTTATTTGAGAATTTCAAATTCACAACTTCAAATTGAAGTATAGTTAACAATTTGTAATTATTAATTCTAAATTGTTATTTGAGAATTTCAAATTCACAACTTTAAATTGAAGTATAGTTAACAATTTGTAATTATTAGTTCTAAATTGTTTATTTGAGAATTTCAAATTCACAACTTCAAATTGAAGTATAGTTAAAACTTTGTAATTATTAATTCTAAATTGTTTATTTGAGAATTTCAAATTCACAACTTCAAATTGAAGTATATTTAATAATTTGAAATTATTAATTCTAAATTGTTTATTTGAGAATTTCAAATTCACAACTTCAAATTGAAGTATAGTTAACAATTTGTAATTATCAGTTCTAAAATGTTTATTTGAAAATTTTAAATTCACAACTTCAAATTGATGTATTGTAATTATTAGTTCTAAATTGTTTATTTGAGAATTTCAAATTCACAACTTCAAAATCCTATGTTAATGAATTCAGCATTAACAATAAAAATAGGGTAACAGGCACATCTGAGGCAAGCCTAGCAAGCTACTTCAGATGTAAAACAAGTAGTGCTCAAGGTACTAACAGTGGCTTCGGATATCGCCGATGCTACTGTTAGTAAAACAGATCTGTTGATCAGTTGATCAACAGATCTGGGCTCTGAGGTTATCCTAGCCAAAAGTAGAAGAAGAAGAAGAACTTCAAATTGAAGTATAGTTAACAATTTGTAATTATTAATTCTAAATTGTTTATTTGAGAATTTCAAATTCACAACTTCAAATTGAAGTGTAGTTAACAATTTGTAATTATTAATTCTAAATTGTTTATTTGAGAATTTCAAATTCACAACTTCAAATTAAAGTATATTTAATAATTTGAAATTATTAATTCTAAATTGTTTATTTGAGAATTTCAAATTCACAACTTCAAATTGAAGTATAGTTAATAATTTGAAATTATTAATTCTAAATTGTTATTTGAGAATTTCAAAATCACAACTTTAAATTGAAGTATAGTTGACAAATTGTAATTATTAGTTCTAAATTGTTTATTTGAGAATTTCAAATTCACAACTTCAAATTGAAGTATAGTTAACAATTTGTAATTATTAATTCTAAATTGTCTATTTGATAATTTCAAATTCACAACTTCAAATTGAAGTATAGTTAACAATTTGTAATTATCAGTTCTAAATTGTTTATTTGAAAATTTCAAATTCACAACTTCAAATTGAAGTATAGTTAACAATTTGTAATTATTAATTCTAAATTGTTTATTTGAGAATTTCAAATTCACAACTTCAAATTGAAGTATAGTTAATAATTTAAAATTATTAATTTTAAAAGTTTATTTGAGAATTTCAAATTCACAACTTCAAATTGAAGTATATTTAATAATTTGAAATTATTAATTCTAAACTGTTTATTTGAGAATTTCAAATTCACAACTTCAAATCGAAGTATAGTTAATAATTTGAAATTATTAATTCTAAATTGTTATTTGAGAATTTCAAATTCACAACTTTAAATTGAAGTATAGTTAACAATTTGTAATTATTAGTTCTAAATTGTTTATTTGAGAATTTCAAATTCACAACTTCAAATTGAAGTATAGTATAAACTTTGTAATTATTAATTCTAAATTGTTTATTTGAGAATTTCAAATTCACAACTTCAAATTGAAGTATATTTAATAATTTGAAATTATTAATTCTAAATTGTTTATTTGAGAATTTCAAATTCACAACTTCAAATTGAAGTATAGTTAACAATTTGTAATTATCAGTTCTAAAATGTTTATTTGAAAATTTTAAATTCACAACTTCAAATTGATGTATTGTAATTATTAGTTCTAAATTGTTTATTTGAGAATTTCAAATTCACAACTTCAAATTGAAGTATAGTTAACAATTTGTAATTATTAATTCTAAATTGTTTATTTGAGAATTTCAAATTCACAACTTCAAATTGAAGTGTAGTTAACAATTTGTAATTATTAATTCTAAATTGTTTATTTGAGAATTTCAAATTCACAACTTCAAATTAAAGTATATTTAATAATTTGAAATTATTAATTCTAAATTGTTTATTTGAGAATTTCAAATTCACAACTTCAAATTGAAGTATAGTTAATAATTTGAAATTATTAATTCTAAATTGTTATTTGAGAATTTCAAAATCACAACTTTAAATTGAAGTATAGTTGACAATTTGTAATTATTAGTTCTAAATTGTTTATTTGAGAATTTCAAATTCACAACTTCAAATTGAAGTATAGTTAACACTTTGTAATTATTAATTCTAAATTGTTTATTTGAGAATTTCAAATTCACAACTTCAAATTGAAGTATATTTAATAATTTGAAATTATTAATTCTAAATTGTTTATTTGATAATTTCAAATTCACAACTTCAAATTGAAGTATAGTTAACAATTTGTAATTATCAGTTCTAAATTGTTTATTTGAGAATTTCTAACTCACAACTTCAAATTGAAGTATAGTTAACAATTTGTAATTATTAGTTCTAAATTGTTTATTTGAGAATTTCAAGTTCACAACTTCAAAATGAAGTATAGTTATAAATTTGAAATTATTAATTCTAATTTGTTTATTTGAGAATTTCAAATTCACAACTTCAAATTAAAGTATAGCTAACAATATGTAATTATCAGTTCTAAATTGTTAATTTGAGAATTTTAAATTCACAACTTCAAATTGAAGTATAGTTAACAATTTGTAATTATTAGTTCTAAATTGTTTATTTGAGAATTTTAAATTCACAACTTCAAATTGAAGTATAGTTAACAATTTGTAATTATTAGTTCTAAATTGTTTATTTGAGAATTTCAAATTCACAACTTCAAATTGAAGTATAGTTAACAATTTGTAATTATTAATTCTAAATTGTTTATTTGAGAATTTCAAATTCACAACTTCAAATTGAAGTATAGTTAATAATTTGAAATTATTAATTCTAAATTGTTTATTTGAGAATTTCAAATTCACAACTTTAAATTGAAGTATAGTTAATAATTTGAAATTTTTAATTCTAAATTGTTTATTTGAGAATTTCAAATTCACAACTTCAAATTGAAGTATAGTTAATAACTTAAAATTATAAATTCTAAATTGTTTATTTGAGAATTTCAAATTCACAACTTCAAATTGAAGTATAGTTAACAATTTGTAATTAATAATTATAAATTGTTTATTTGAGAATTTAAATTTCACAACTTCAAATTGAAGTATAGTTAATAACTTGAAATTATTAATTCTAAATTGTTTATTTGAGAATTTCAAATTCACAACTTCAAATTGAAGTATAGTTAACAATTTGAAATTATTAATTCTAAATTATTTATTTGAGAATTTCAAATTCACAACTTCAAATTGAGGTATAGTTAACAATTTGAAATTATTAATTCTAAATTATTTATTTGAGAATTTCAAATTCACAACTTCAAATTGAAGTATAGTTAACAATTTGTAATTATTACTTCTAAATTGTTTATTTGAGAATTTCAAATTCACAACTTCAATTTGAAGTATAGTTACCAGTTTGTAATTATTATTCTAAATTGTTTATTTGAGAATTTCAAATTCACAACTTCAATTGAAGTATAGTTACCAATTTGTAATTATTAGTTCTAAATTGTTTATTTGAGAATTTCTAATTCACAACTTCAAATTGAAGTATAGTTAAAATTTGAAATTATTAATTCTAAATTGTTTATTTGAGAATTTCAAATTCACAACTTCAAATTGAAGTATAGTTAATAATTTGAAATTATTAATTCTAAACTTTTTATTTGAGAATTTCAAATTCACAACTTTAAATTGAAGTATAGTTAATAATTTGTAATTATTAGTTCTAAATTGTTTATTTGAGAATTTCAAATTCACAACTTCAAATTGAAGTATAGTTAACACTTTAAATTATTAATTCTAAATTGTTTATTTGAGAATTTCAAATTCACAACTTCAAATTGAAGTATATTTAATAATTTGAAATTATTAATTCTAAATTGTTTATTTGAGAATTTCAAATTCACAACTTCAAATTGAAGTATAGTTAAAATTTGAATTATTAATTCTAAATTGTTTATTTGAGAATTTCAAATTCACAACTTCAAATTGAAGTATAGTTAACAATTTGTAATTATTAATTCTAAATTGTTTATTTGAGAATTTCAAATTCACAACTTCAAATTGAAGTATAGTTAACAATTTGTAATTATTAATTCTAAATTGTTTATTTGAGAATTTCAAATTCACAACTTCAAATTGAAGTATAGTTAATAATTTGAAATTATTAATTCTAAATTGTTTATTTGAGAATTTCAAATTCACAACTTCAAATTGAAGTATAGTTAATAATTTGAAATTATTAATTCTAAATTGTTTATTTGAGAATTTCAAATTCACAACTTCAAATTGAAGTATAGTTAACAATTTGTAATTATTAGTTCTAAATTGTTTATTTGAGAATTTCAAATTCACAACTTCAAATTGAAGTATAGTTAATAATTTGTAATTATTAATTCTAAATTGTTTATTTGAGAATTTCAAATTCACAACTTCAAATTGAAGTATAGTTAATCAATTTGTAATTATAATTCTAAATTGTTTATTTGAGAATTTCAAATTCACAACTTCAAATTGAAGTATAGTTAACAATTTGTAATTATTAATTCTAAATTGTTTATTTGAGAATTTCAAATTCACAACTTCAAATTGAAGTATAGTTAACAATTTGTAATTATTAATTCTAAATTGTTTATTTGAGAATTTCAAATTCACAACTTTAAATTGAAGTATAGTTAATAATTTGAAATTATTAATTCTAAATTGTTTATTTGAGAATTTCAAATTCACAACTTCAAATTGAAGTATAGTTAACAATTTGTAATTATTAATTCTAAATTGTTTATTTGAGAATTTCAAATTCACAACTTCAAATTGAAATATAGTTAACAACTTGTAATTATTAGTTCTAAATTGTTTATTTGAGAATTTCAAATTCACAACTTCAAATTGAAGTATAGTTAATAATTGAAATTATTAATTCTAAATTGTTTATTTGAGAATTTCAAATTCACAACTTCAAATTGAAGTATAGTTAATAATTTGTAATTATTAATTCTAAATTGTTTATTTGAGAATTTCAAATTCACAACTTCAAATTGAAGTATAGTTAACAATTTGTAATTATTAATTCTAAATTGTTTATTTGAGAATTTCAAATTCACAACTTCAAATTGAAGTATAGTTAATAATTTGAAATTATTAATTTAAATTGTTTATTTGAGAATTTCAAATTCACAACTTCAAATTGAAGTATAGTTAACAATTTGTAATTATTAATTCTAAATTGTTTATTTGAGAATTTCAAATTCACAACTTCAAATTGAAGTATAGTTAATAATTTGAAATTATTAATTCTAAATTGTTTATTTGAGAATTTCAAATTCACAACTTCAAATTGAAGTATAGTTAATAATTTGAAATTATTAATTCTAAATTGTTTATTTGAGAATTTCAAATTCACAACTTCAAATTGTAGTATAGTTAAAATTTGTAATTATTAATTCTAAATTGTTTAATTGAGAATTTCAAATTCACAACTTCAAATTGAAGTATAGTTAACAATTTGTAATTATTAATTCTAAATTGTTTATTTGAGAATTTCAAATTCACAACTTCAAATTGAAGTATAGTTAACAATTTGTAATTATTAATTCTAAATTGTTTATTTGAGAATTTCAAATTCACAACTTCAAATTGACGTATAGTTAATAACTTGAAATTATTAATTCTAAATTGTTTATTTGAGAATTTCAAATTCACAACTTCAAATTGAAGTATAGTTAACAATTTGTAATTTTTACTTCTAAATTGTTTATTTGAGAATTTCAAATTCACAACTTCAAATTGAAGGTTAGTTAACAATTTGTAATTATCAGTATTAAATTGTTTATTTGAGAATATCAAATTCACAACTTCAAATTGAAGTATAGTTAATTATTTCAAATTATTAATTCTAAATTGTTTATTTGAGAATTTCAAATTCACAACTTCAAATTGAAGTATAGTTAACAATTTGAAATTATTAATTCTAAATTGTTTATTTGAGAATTTCAAATTCACAACTTCAAATTGAAGTATAGTTAACAATTTGAAATTATTAATTCTAAATTGTTTATTTGAGAATTTCAAATTCACAACTTCAAATTGAAGTATAGTTAATAATTTGAAATTATTAATTCTAAATTGTTTATTTGAGAATTTCAAATTCACAACTTCAAATTGAAGTATAGTTAATAATTTGAAATTATTAATTCTAAATTGTTTATTTGAGAATTTCAAATTCACAACTTCAAATTGAAGTATAGTTAATAATTTGAAATTATTAATTCTAAATTGTTTATTTGAGAATTTCAAATTCACAACTTCAAATTGAAGTATAGTTAATAATTTGAAATTATTAATTCTAAATTGTTTATTTGAGAATTTCAAATTCACAACTTCAAATTGAAGTATAGTTAACAATTGAAATTATCAGTTCTAAATTATTTATTTGTGAATTTCAAATTCACAACTTCAAATTGAAGTATAGTTAACAATTTGTAATTATTAATTCTAAATTGTTTATTTGAGAATTTCAAATTCACAACTTCAAATTGAAGTATAGTTAATAATTTGAAATTATTAATTCTAAATTGTTTATTTGAGAATTTCAAATTCACAACTTCAAATTGAAGTATAGTTAACAATTTGAAATTATTAATTCTAAATTGTTTATTTGAGAATTTCAAATTCACAACTTCAAATTGAAGTATAGTTAATAATTTGAAATTATTAATTCTAAATTGTTTATTTGAGAATTTCAAATTCACAACTTCAAATTGAAGTATAGTTAATAATTTGAAATTATTAATTCTAAATTGTTTATTTGAGAATTTCAAATTCACAACTTCAAATTGAAGTATAGTTAATAATTTGAAATTATTAATTCTAAATTGTTTATTTGAGAATTTCAAATTCACAACTTCAAATTGAAGTATAGTTAATAACTTGAAATTATTAATTCTAAATTGTTTATTTGAGAATTTCAAATTCACAACTTCAAATTGAAGTATAGTTAACAATTTGAAATTATTAATTCTAAATTGTTTATTTGAGAATTTCAAATTCACAACTTCAAATTGAAGTATAGTTAATAATTTGAAATTATTAATTCTAAATTGTTTATTTGAGAATTTCAAATTCACAACTTCAAATTGAAGTATAGTTAATAATTTGAAATTATTATTCTAAATTGTTTATTTGAGAATTTCAAATTCACAACTTCAAATTGAAGTATAGTTAATAATTTGAAATTATTATTCTAAATTGTTTATTTGAGAATTTCAAATTCACAACTTCAAATTGAAGTATAGTTAATAATTGAAATTATTAGTTCTAAATTGTTTATTTGAGAATTTCAAATTCACAACTTCAAATTGAAGTATAGTTAACAATTTGTAATTATTAGTTCTAAATTGTTTATTTGAGAATTTCAAATTCACAACTTCAATTGAAGTATAGTTAACAATTTGTAATTATCAGTTCTAAATTGTTTATTTGAGAATTTCAAATTCACAACTTCAAATTGAAGTATAGTTAACAATTTGTAATATTATCTTCTAAATTGTTTATTTGAGAATTTCAAATTCACAACTTCAAATTGAAGTATAGTTAAAATTTGAAATTATTAGTTCTAAATTGTTTATTTGAGAATTTCAAATTCACAACTTCAAATTGAAGTATAGTTAAAATTTGAAATTATTAATTCTAAATTGTTTATTTGAGAATTTCAAATTCACAACTTCAAATTAAAGTATAGTTTACAATTGGTAATTATCAGTTCTAAATTGTTTAATTGAGAATTTCAAATTCACAACTTCAAATTGAAGTACAGTTAAAATTTGTAATTATTAATTCTAAATTGTTTATTTGAGAATTTCAAATTCACAACTTCAAATTGAAGTATAGTTAAAAATTTGTAATTATTAATTCTAAATTGTTTATTTGAGAATTTCAAATTCACAACTTCAAATTGAAGTATAGTTAACAAATTGTAATTATTAGTTCTAAATTGTTTATTTGAGAATTTCAAATTCACAACTTCAAATTGAAGTATAGTTAACAATTTGTAATTATTAATTCTAAATTGTTTATTTGAGAATTTCAAATTCACAACTTCAAATTGAAGTATAGTTAATTAATTTTATTAATTCTAAATTGTTTATTTGAGAATTTCAAATTCACAACTTCAAATTGAAGTATAGTTAAAATTTGAAATTATTAGTTCTAAAATTTTTTTATTTGAGAATTTCAAATTCACAACTTCAAATTGAAGTATAGTTAACAATTTGTAATTATTAATTCTAAATTGTTTATTTGAGAATTTCAAATTCCAACTTCAAATTTGAAGTATAGTTAAAATTTGTAATTATCAGTTCTAAATTGTTTATTTGAGAATTTTAAATTCACAACTTCAAATTGATGTATAGTTAAAAATTTGAAATTATTATTTCTAAATTGTTTATTTGAGAATTTCAAATTCACAACTTCAAATTGAAGTATAGTTAATAATTTGAAATTATTAATTCTAAATTTTTATTTAAGAATTTCAAATTCACAACTTCAAATTGAAGTATAGTTAACAATTTGTAATTTTAATTCTAAATAGTTTATTTGAGAATTTCAAATTCACAACTTCAAATTAAAATATAGTTAACAATTTGGTAATTATTATTCTAAATTGTTTAATTTGAGAATTTCAAATTCACAACTTCAAATTGAATAAGTTAACAATTTGTAATTATTAATTCTAAATTGTTTATTTGAGAATTTCAAATTCACAACTTCAAATTGAAGTATAGTTAAAAATTTGTAATTATTAATTCTAAATTGTTTATTTGAGAATTTCAAATTCACAACTTCAAATTGAAGTATAGTTAAAATTTGAATTATTAATTCTAAATTTTTATTTGAGAATTTCAAATTAAAAACTTCAGATTGAAAAAAAGTTAACAATTTGTAATTTTAATTTAAATTGTTTATTTGAGAATTTCAAATTCTCAACTTCAAATTAAAGGTATAGTTAATAATTGTAATTATTAATTCTAAATTGGTTTATTTGAGAATTTTAAATTCACAACTTCAAATTGATGTAAGTTAACAATTTGTAATTATCAGTTCTAAATTGTTTATTTGAGAATTTCTAATTCACAACTTCAAAGTGAAGTATAGTTAAAATTTGAAATATTAATTCTAAATTGTTTATTTGAGAATTTCAAATTCACAACTTCAAATTAAAGTATAGTTAATAATTTGAAATTATTAGTTCTAAATTGTTTATTTGAGAATTTCAAATTCACAACTTCAAATTGAGTATAGTTAATAATTGAAAATTTTTAATTCTAAATTTTTATTTAAAAATTTCAAATTCACAACTTCAAATTGAAGTATAGTTAAAATTTTAATTTTAATTTAAATTGTTTATTTGAGAATTTCAAATTACAACTTCAAATTAAAATAGTTAAAATTTTGGGAATTATTAATTCTAAATTGTTTAATTGAAATTTCAAATTCCCAAATTCAAATTGAAGTAAGTTAAAATTTGTAATTATTAATTCTAAATTGTTTATTTGAGAATTTCAAATTCACAACTTCAAATTGAAGTATAGTTACCCAAATTTTTAATTATTAATTTAAATTGTTTATTTGAGAATTTCAAATTCACAACTTCAAATTGAATATAGTTAAAATTTGAAATTATTAATTCTAAATTGTTATTTGAGAATTTCAAATTAACAACTTAAATTGGGATAGTTAAAATTTTTAATTATTAATTCTAAATTGTTTATTTGAGAATTTCAAATTCACAACTTCAAATTGAAGTATAGTTAACAATTTTAATTATTAATTTAAATTGTTTAATTTTTAAAATTTTAAATTACAACTTCAAATTAAATAAGTTAACAATTTGTAATTATTAATTCTAAATTGTTTATTTGAGAATTTCAAATTAAAATTCAAATTAGTATAGTTAATAACTTAAAATTTTTAATTCTAAATTGTTTATTTGAGAATTTCAAATTACAACTTCAAATTGAAGTATAGTTAACAATTTTAAAATTTTTAATTTAAAAATTTTATTTGAGAATTTAAATTAAAAACTTCAAATTGAAAAAAAGTTAACAATTTGTAATTATTAATTCTAAATTGTTTATTTGAGAATTTCAAATTCCCAAATTCAAAATTTAGGGATAGTTAATAATTGAATTATTAATTCTAAATTGGTTATTTGAGAATTTCAAATTACAACTTCAAATTGAATATAGTTAAATTTTAATTATTAATTTTAAATTGTTTATTTGGGAAATTTTAAATTCCCAAATTCAAATTGAAGTATAGTTAACAATTTGTAATTATTAATTCTAAATTGTTTATTTGAGAATTTCAAATTCACAACTTCAAATTGAATATAGTTAATAATTTAAATTATTAATTCTAAATTGTTTATTTGAGAATTTCAAATTACAACTTCAAATTGAAGTATAGTTAAAATTTGAAATTATTAATTCTAAATTGTTTATTTGAGAATTTAAATTCACAACTTCAAATTGAAATTAAAAGTTAACAATTTGTAATTATTAATTCTAAATTGTTTATTTGAGAATTTCAAATTCACAACTTCAAATTGAAGTATAGTTAAAATTTGAAAATTTTTAATTCTAAATTGTTTATTTGAGAATTTCAAATTAAAAACTTCAAATTGAAATATAGTTAAAAATTTGAAAATTTTTAATTCTAAATTGTTTAAATTTTAGAATTTCAAATTCACAACTTCAAATTGAAGTATAGTTAACAATTTGTAATTATTAATTCTAAATTGTTTATTTGAGAATTTCAAATTCACAACTTCAAATTGAAGTATAGTTAACAATTTGTAATTATTAATTCTAAATTGTTTATTTGAGAATTTCAAATTCACAACTTCAAATTGAAGTATAGTTAATAACTTGAAATTATTAATTCTAAATTGTTTATTTGAGAATTTCAAATTACAACTTCAAATTGAAGTATAGTTAACAATTTGTAATTATTAATTCTAAATTGTTTATTTGAGAATTTCAAATTAAAAACTTCAAATTGAAATAGTTAACAATTTGTAATTATTAATTCTAAATTGTTTATTTGAGAATTTCAAATTCCAACTTCAAATTGAGGGATAGTTAAAATTGAATTATTAATTTAAATTGGGTTTTTTTGAGAATTTCAAATTCACAACTTCAAATTGAAGTATAGTTACAATTTGTAATTATTAATTTTAAATTGTTTATTTGAGAATTTCAAATTCACAACTTCAAATTGAAGTATAGTTAACAATTTGTAATTATTAATTCTAAATTGTTTATTTGAGAATTTCAAATTCACAACTTCAAATTGAAGTATAGTTAATAATTGAAATTATTAATTCTAAATTGTTTATTTGAGAATTTCAAATTAACAACTTCAAATTGAAGTATAGTTAACAATTTGAAATTATTAATTCTAAATTGTTTATTTGAGAATTTCAAATTCACAACTTTAAATTGAAGTATAGTTAATAATTTGAAATTATTAATTCTAAATTGTTTATTTGAGAATTTTAAATTCACAACTTCAAATTGAAGTATAGTTAACAATTTGTAATTATTAATTCTAAATTGTTTATTTGAGAATTTCAAATTCACAACTTCAAATTGAAGTATAGTTAATAATTTGAAATTATTAATTCTAAATTGTTTATTTGAGAATTTCAAATTCACAACTTCAAATTGAAGTATAGTTAACAATTTGAAATTATTAATTCTAAATTGTTTATTTGAGAATTTCAAATTCACAACTTCAAATTGAAGTATAGTTAACAATTTGTAATTATTAATTCTAAATTGTTTATTTGAGAATTTCAAATTCACAACTTCAAATTGAAGTATAGTTAATAATTTGAAATTATTAATTCTAAATTGTTTATTTGAGAATTTCAAATTCACAACTTAAATTAAAGTATAGTTAACAATTTGGGAATTATCAGTTCTAAATTGTTTAAATTTTAGAATTTCAAATTCACAACTTCAAATTGAAGTATAGTTAATAATTTGAAATTATTAATTCTAAATTGTTTATTTGAGAATTTAAATTCACAACTTCAAATTGAAGTATAGTTAACAATTTGTAATTATTAATTCTAAATTGTTTATTTGAGAATTTTAAATTCACAACTTTAAATTGAAGTATAGTTAATAATTTGAAATTATTAATTCTAAATTGTTTATTTGAGAATTTCAAATTAACAACTTCAAATTGAAGTATAGTTAACAATTTGTAATTATTAATTCTAAATTGTTTATTTGAGAATTTCAAATTCACAACTTCAAATTGAAGTATAGTTATAATTTGAAATTATTAATTCTAAATTGTTATTTGAGAATTTCAAATTCACAACTTCAAATTGAAGTATAGTTAAAATTTGAAATTATTAATTTTAAATTGTTTAAATTTTAGAATTTCAAATTCACAACTTCAAATTGAAGTATAGTTAACAATTTGTAATTATTAATTCTAAATTGTTTATTTGAGAATTTCAAATTCACAACTTCAAATTGAAGTATAGTTAACAATTGAAATTATTAATTCTAAATTGTTTATTTTAGAATTTTAAATTCACAACATCAAATTGAAGTATAGTTAACAATTTGTAATTTTTACTTCTAAATTGTTTATTTGAGAATTTCAAATTCACAACTTCAAATTGAAGTATATTTAATAATTTGAAATTATTAATTCTAAATTGTTTATTTGAGAATTTCAAATTCACAACTTCAAATTGAAGTATAGTTAACAATTTGTAATTATTAATTCTAAATTGTTTATTTGAGAATTTCAAATTCACAACTTCAAATTGAAGTATAGTTAACAATTTGTAATTATTAGTTCTAAATTGTTTATTTGAGAATTTCAAATTCACAACTTCAAATTGAAGTATAGTTAATAATTTGAAATTATTAATTCTAAATTGTTTATTTGAGAATTTCAAATTCACAACTTCAAATTGAAGTATAGTTAACAATTTGTAATTATTAATTCTAAATTGTTTATTTGAGAATTTCAAATTCACAACTTCAAATTGAAGTATAGTTAATAACTTGAAATTATTAATTCTAAATTGTTTATTTGAGAATTTCAAATTCACAACTTCAAATTGAAGTATAGTTAACAATTTGTAATTATTAATTCTAAATTGTTTATTTGAGAATTTCAAATTCACAACTTCAAATTGAAGTATAGTTAACAATTTGTAATTATTAATTTTAATTGTTTATTTGAGAATTTCAAATTCACAACTTCAAATTGAAGTATAGTTAACAATTTGTAATTATTAATTCTAAATTGTTTATTTGAGAATTTCAAATTCACAACTTCAAATTGAAGTATAGTTAACAATTTGTAATTATTAATTCTAAATTGTTTATTTGAGAATTTCAAATTCACAACTTCAAATTGAAGTATAGTTAACAATTTGTAATTATTAATTCTAAATTGTTTATTTGAGAATTTCAAATTCACAACTTCAAATTGAAGTATAGTTAACAATTTGTAATTATCAGTTCTAAATTGTTTATTTGAGAATTTCAAATTCACAACTTCAAATTGAAGTATAGTTAACAATTTGTAATTATTAATTCTAAATTGTTTTTTGAGAATTTCAAATTAACAACTTCAAATTGAAGTATAGTTAATAATTTGTAATTATTAATTCTAAATTGTTTATTTGAGAATTTCAAATTCACAATTTCAAATTAAGTATAGTTTAATAATTTGAAATTATTAATTCTAAATTGTTTATTTGAGAATTTCAAATTCACAACTTCAAATTGAAGTATAGTTAATAATTTGAAATTATTAATTCTAAATTGTTTATTTGAGAATTTCAAATTCACAACTTTAAATTGAAGTATAGTTAATAATTTGAAATTATTAATTTAAATTGTTTATTTGAGAATTTCAAATTCACAACTTCAAATTGAAGTATAGTTAATAATTTGAAATTTTAATTTAAATTGTTTATTTGAGAATTTCAAATTCACAACTTCAAATTGAAGTATAGTTAATAATTTAAATTATTAATTCTAAATTGTTTATTTGAGAATTTCAAATTCACAACTTCAAATTGAAGTATAGTTAACAATTTGTAATTAATTTAAATTTTAAATTGTTTATTTGAGAATTTCAAATTCACAACTTCAAATTGAAGTATAGTTAACAATTTGAAATTATTAATTTAAATTGTTTATTTGAGAATTTCAAATTCACAACTTCAAATTGAAGTATAGTTAACAATTTGAAATTATTAATTCTAAATTGTTTATTTGAGAATTTCAAATTCACAACTTCAAATTGAAGTATAGTTAACAATTTGTAATTATTAATTCTAAATTGTTTATTTGAGAATTTCAAATTCACAACTTCAAATTGAAGTATAGTTAACAATTTGTAATTATTAATTCTAAATTGTTTATTTGAGAATTTCAAATTCACAACTTCAAATTGAAGTATAGTTAAAATTTGTAATTATTAATTCTAAATTGTTTATTTGAGAATTTCAAATTCACAACTTCAAATTGAAGTATAGTTAATAATTTGAAATTATTAATTCTAAATTGTTTATTTGAGAATTTCAAATTCACAACTTCAAATTGAAGTATAGTTAACAATTTGTAATTATTAATTCTAAATTGTTTATTTGAGAATTTCAAATTCACAACTTCAAATTGAAGTATAGTTAATAATTTGTAATTATCAGTTCTAAATTGTTTATTTGAGAATTTCAAATTCACAACTTCAAATTGAAGTATAGTTAACAATTTGTAATTATTAATTCTAAATTGTTTATTTGAGAATTTCAAATTCACAACTTCAAATTGAAGTATAGTTAACAATTTGTAATTATTAATTCTAAATTGTTTATTTGAGAATTTCAAATTCACAACTTCAAATTGAAGTATAGTTAACAATTTGTAATTATTAATTCTAAATTGTTTATTTGAGAATTTCAAATTCACAACTTCAAATTGAAGTATAGTTAACAATTTGTAATTATTAATTCTAAATTGTTTATTTGAGAATTTCAAATTACAACTTCAAATTGAAGTATAGTTAATAATTTGAAATTATTAATTCTAAATTGTTTATTTGAGAATTTCAAATTCACAACTAATTGTTAAATTGAAGATAATAGTTAATAATTTGAAATTATAATTCTAAATTGTTTATTTGAGAATTTCAAATTCACAACTTCAAATTGAGTATATTAATAATAAATTATAATTTAAATTGTTTATTTGAGAATTTCAAATTCACAACTTCAAATTGAAGTATAGTTAATAATTTGAAATTATTAATTCTAAATTGTTTATTTGAGAATTTCTAATTCACAACTTCAAATTGAAGTATAGTTAATAATTTGAAATTATTAATTCTAAATTGTTTATTTGAGAATTTCAAATTCACAACTTCAAATTGAAGTATAGTTAACAATTTGTAATTATTAATTCTAAATTGTTTATTTGAAAATTTCAAATTCAAAACTTCAAATTGAAGTATAGTTAACAATTTGTAATTATTAATTCTAAATTGTTTATTTGAGAATTTCAAATTACAACTTCAAATTGAAGTATAGTTAACAATTTGTAATTATCAGTTCTAAATTGTTTATTTGAGAATTTCAAATTAACAACTTCAAATTGAAGTATAGTTAACAATTTGTAATTATTAATTCTAAATTGTTTATTTGAGAATTTCTAATTCACAACTTCAAATTGAAGTATAGTTAACAATTTGTAATTATTAATTCTAAATTGTTTATTTGAGAATTTCAAATTCACAACTTCAAATTGAAGTATAGTTAACAATTTGTAATTATTAATTCTAAATTGTTTATTTGAGAATTTCAAATTCACAACTTCAAATTAAGTATAGTTAACAATTTGTAATTATCAGTTCTAAATTGTTTATTTGAGAATTTCAAATTCACAACTTCAAATTGAAGTATAGTTAATAATTTGTAATTATTAATTCTAAATTGTTTATTTGAGAATTTCAAATTCACAACTTCAAATTGAAGTATAGTTAATAACTTGAAATTATTAATTCTAAATTGTTTATTTGAGAATTTCAAATTCACAACTTCAAATTGAAGTATAGTTAATAATTTGAAATTATTAATTCTAAATTGTTTATTTGAGAATTTCAAATTCACAACTTCAAATTGAAGTATAGTTAACAATTTGTAATTATTAATTCTAAATTGTTTATTTGAGAATTTCAAATTCACAACTTCAAATTGAAGTATAGTTAACAATTTGTAATTATTAATTCTAAATTGTTTATTTGAGAATTTCAAATTCACAACTTCAAATTGAAGTATAGTTAATAATTTGAAATTATTAATTCTAAATTGTTTATTTGAGAATTTCAAATTCACAACTTCAAATTGAAGTATAGTTAATAATTTGAAATTATTAATTCTAAATTGTTTATTTGAGAATTTCAAATTCACAACTTCAAATTGAAGTATAGTTAACAATTTGAAATTATTAATTCTAAATTGTTTATTTGAGAATTTCAAATTCACAACTTCAAATTGAAGTATAGTTAATAATTTGAAATTATTAATTCTAAATTGTTTATTTGAGAATTTCAAATTCACAACTTCAAATTGAAGTATAGTTAACAATTTGTAATTATTAATTCTAAATTGTTTATTTGAGAATTTCAAATTCACAACTTCAAATTGAAGTATAGTTAATAATTTGAAATTATTAATTCTAAATTGTTTATTTGAGAATTTCAAATTCACAACTTCAAATTGAAGTATAGTTAACAATTTGATAATTATTAATTCTAAATTGTTTATTTGAGAATTTCAAATTCACAACTTCAAATTGAAGTATAGTTAATAATTTGAAATTATTAATTCTAAATTGTTTATTTGAGAATTTCAAATTCACAACTTCAAATTGAAGTATAGTTAACAATTTGTAATTATTAATTCTAAATTGTTTATTTGAGAATTTCAAATTCACAACTTCAAATTGAAGTATAGTTAACAATTTGTAATTATTAATTCTAAATTGTTTATTTGAGAATTTCAAATTCACAACTTCAAATTGAAGTATAGTTAATAATTTGAAATTATTAATTCTAAATTGTTTATTTGAGAATTTCAAATTCACAACTTCAAATTGAAGTATAGTTAATAATTTGTAAAATTTTCAATTCTAAATTGTTTATTTGAGTATTTCAAATTCACAACTTCAAATTGAAGTATAGTTAACAATTTGTAATTATTAATTCTAAATTGTTTATTTGAGAATTTCAAATTCACAACTTCAAATTGAAGTATAGTTAACAATTTGTAATTATTAATTCTAAATTGTTTATTTGAGAATTTCAAATTCACAACTTCAAATTGAAGTATAGTTAACAATTTGTAATTATTATTCTAAATTGTTTATTTGAGAATTTTCAAATTCAAACTTCAAATTGAAGTATAGTTAACAATTTGTAATTATTAATTCTAAATTGTTTATTTGAGAATTTCAAATTCACAACTTCAAATTGAAGTATAGTTAATAATTTGAAATTATTAATTCTAAATTGTTTATTTGAGAATTTCAAATTCACAACTTCAAATTGAAGTATAGTTAACAATTTGTAATTATTAATTCTAAATTGTTTATTTGAGAATTTCAAATTCACAACTTCAAATTGAAGTATAGTTAACAATTTGTAATTATTAATTCTAAATTGTTTATTTGAGAATTTCAAATTCACAACTTCAAATTGAAGTATAGTTAAAATTTGTAATTATTAATTCTAAATTGTTTATTTGAGAATTTCAAATTCACAACTTCAAATTGAAGTATAGTTAACAATTTGTAATTATTAATTCTAAATTGTTTATTTGAGAATTTCAAATTCACAACTTCAAATTGAAGTATAGTTAACAATTTGTAATTATTAATTCTAAATTGTTTATTTGAGAATTTCAAATTCACAACTTCAAATTGAAGTATAGTTAACAATTTGTAATTATTAGTTCTAAATTGTTTATTTGAGAATTTCAAATTCACAACTTCAAATTGAAGTATAGTTAACAATTTGTAATTATTAATTCTAAATTGTTTATTTGAGAATTTCAAATTCACAACTTCAAATTGAAGTATAGTTAACAATTTGTAATTATCAGTTCTAAATTGTTTATTTGAGAATTTCAAATTCACAACTTCAAATTGAAGTATAGTTAACAATTTGTAATTATTAATTCTAAATTGTTTATTTGAGAATTTTAAATTCACAACTTCAAATTGAAGTATAGTTAACAATTTGTAATTAATAATTCTAAATTGTTTATTTGAGAATTTCAAATTCATAACTTCAAATTGAAGTATAGTTAATAATTTGTAATTATTAGTTCTAAATTGTTTATTTGAGAATTTCAAATTTACAACTTCAAATTGAAAATATAGTTAACAATTTGTAATTATCAGTTCTAAATTGTTTATTTGAGAATTTTCAAATTCACAACTTCAAATTGAAGTATAGTTAATAATTTGAAATTATTAATTCTAAATTGTTTATTTGAGAATTTCAAATTCACAACTTCAAATTGAAGTATAGTTAAAATTTGTAATTATTAATTCTAAATTGTTTATTTGAGAATTTCAAATTCACAACTTCAAATTGAAGTATAGTTATCAATTTGTAATTATTAGTTCTAAATTGTTTATTTGAGAATTTCAAATTCACAACTTCAAATTGAAGTATAGTTAACAATTTGTAATTTTTAATTCTAAATTGTTTATTTGAGAATTTTAAATTCACAACTTCAAATTGAAGTATAGTTAAAATTTGTAATTATTAATTCTAAATTGTTTATTTGAGATTTTCAAATTCACAACTTCAAATTGAAGTATAGTTAACAATTTGTAATTTTCAGTTCTAAATTGTTTATTTCAGAATTTCAAATTCACAACTTCAAATTAAAGTATAGTTAACAATTTGTAATTATCAGTTCTATAATGTTTATTTGAAAATTTTAAATTTACAACTTCAAATTGAAGTATAGTTAACAATTTGTAATTATTAGTTCTAAAATTGTTTAATTGAGAATTTCAAATTCACAACTTCAAATTGAAGTATAGTTAACAATTTGTAATTATCAGTTCTATAATGTTTATTTGAAAATTTTAAATTTACAACTTCAAATTGAAGTATAGTTAACAATTTGTAATTATTAGTTCTAAAATTGTTTATTTTAAAATTTCAAATTCACAACTTCAAATTGAAGTATAGTTAACAATTTGTAATTATTAGTTCTAAATTGTTTATTTGAGAATTTCAAATTCACAACTTCAAATTGAAGTATAGTTAATAACTTGAAATTATTATTTCTAAATTGTTTATTTGAGAATTTCAAATTCATAACTTCAAACTGAAGAATAGTTAACAATTTGTAATTATTAATTCTAAATTGTTTATTTGAGAATTTCAAATTCACAACTTCAAATTGAAGTATAGTTAATAATTTGTAATTATTAATTCTAAATTGTTTATTTGAGAATTTCAAATTCACAACTTCAAATTGAAGTATAGTTAATAATTTGAAATTATTAATTCTAAATTGTTTATTTGAGAATTTCAAATTCACAACTTCAAATTGAAGTATAGTTAATAATTTGAAATTATTAATTCTAAATTGTTTATTTGAGAATTTCAAATTCACAACTTCAAATTGAAGTATAGTTAATAACTTGAAATTATAAATTCTAAATTGTTTATTTGAGAATTTCAAATTCACAACTTCAAATTAAAGTATAGTTAACAATTTGTAATTATCAGTTCTAAATTGTTTATTTGAGAATTTCAAATTCACAACTTCAAATTGAAGTATAGTTAACAATTTGTAATTATCAGTTCTAAATTGTTTATTTGAGAATTTCAAATTAACAACTTCAAATTGAAGTATAGTTAACAATTTGTAATTATCAGTTCTAAATTGTTTATTTGAGAATTTCTAATTCACAACTTCAAATTGAAGTATAGTTAATAATTTGAAATTATTAATTCTAAATTGTTTATTTGAGAATTTCAAATTCACAACTTCAAATTGAAGTATAGTTAACAATTTGTAATTATTAATTCTAAATTGTTTATTTGAAAATTTCAAATTAAAACTTCAAATTGAACTATAGTTAACAATTTGTAATTATTAATTCTAAATTGTTTATTTGAGAATTTCAAATTTACAACTTCAAATTAAAGTATAGTTAACAATTTGTAATTTTTACTTCTAAATTGTTTATTTGAGAATTTCAACTTCACAACTTCAAATTAAAGTATAGTTAACAATTTGTAATTATCAGTTCTAAATTGTTTATTTGAGATTTTCAAATTCACAACTTCAAATTGAAGTATAGTTAACAATTTGTAATTATCAGTTCTAAATTGTTTATTTGAGAATTTCAAATTCACAACTTCAAATTAAAGTATAGTTAACAATTTGTAATTATCAGTTCTAAATTGTTTATTTGAGATTTTCAAATTCACAACTTCAAATTGAAGTATAGTTAACAATTTGTAATTATTAATTTTAAATTGTTTAATTGAGAATTTCAAATTCACAACTTCAAATTGAAGTATAGTTAACCATTTGTAATTATCAGTTCTAAACTGTTTATTTGAGTATTTCAAATTCACAACTTCAAATTGAAGTATAGTTAACAATTTGTAATTATTAATTCTAAATTGTTTATTTGAGAATTTCAAATTCAAAACTTCAAATTGAAGTATAGTTAACAATTTGTAATTATTAATTCTAAATTGTTTATTTGAGAATTTCAAATTTACAACTTCAAATTAAAGTATAGCTAACAATTTGTAATTATTAATTCTAAATTGTTTATTTGAGAATTTCAAATTCACAACTTCAAATTGAAGTATAGTTAACAATTTGTAAAATTTTTAATTCTAAATTGTTTATTTGAGAATTTCAAATTACAACTTCAAATTGAAGTATAGTTAATAATTTGAAATTATTAATTCTAATTTGTTTATTTGAGAATTTCAAATTCACAACTTCAAATTGAAGTATAGTTAATAATTTGAAATTATTAATTCTAAATTGTTTATTTGAGAATTTCAAATTCACAACTTCAAATTGAAGTATAGTTAATAATTTGAAATTATTAATTCTAAATTGTTTATTTGAGAATTTCAAATTCACAACTTCAAATTGAAGTATAGTTAACAATTTGTAATTATTAATTCTAAATTGTTTATTTGAGAATTTCAAATTCACAACTTCAAATTGAAGTATAGTTAACAATTTGTAATTATTAATTCTAAATTGTTTATTTGAGAATTTCAAATTCACAACTTCAAATTGAAGTATAGTTAACAATTTGTAATTATTAATTCTAAATTGTTTATTTGAGAATTTCAAATTCACAACTTCAAATTGAAGTATAGTTAATAATTTGAAATTATTAATTCTAAATTGTTTATTTGAGAATTTCAAATTCACAACTTCAAATTGAAGTATAGTTAATAATTTGAAATTATTAATTCTAAATTGTTTATTTGAGAATTTCAAATTCACAACTTCAAATTGAAGTATAGTTAATAATTTGAAATTATTAATTCTAAATTGTTTATTTGAGAATTTCAAATTCACAACTTCAAATTGAAGTATAGTTAACTAATTTGTAAATTATTAAGTTCTAAATTGTTTATTTGAGAATTTCAAATTCACAACTTCAAATTGAAGTATAGTTAATAATTTGAAATTATTAATTCTAAATTGTTTATTTGAGATTTCAAATTCACAACTTCAAATTGAAGTATAGTTAACAATTTGTAATTATTAATTCTAAATTGTTTATTTGAAATTTCAAATTCACAACTTCAAATTGAAGTATAGTTAACAATTTGTAATTATTAATTCTAAATTGTTTATTTAAGACTTTCAAATTAGTATAGTTAACAATTTGTAATTATTAGTTCTAAATTGTTTATTTGAGAATTTCAAATTCTCAACTTCAAATTGAGGTATAGTTAATAACTTGAAATTATTAATTCTAAATTGGTTATTTGAGAATTTCAAATTCACAACTTCAAATTGAAGTATAGTTCACAATTTGTAATTATTAATTCTAAATTGTTTATTTGAGAATTTCAAATTAACAACTTCAAATTAAAGTATAGCTAACAATTTGTAATTATCAGTTCTAAATTGTTTATCTGAGAATTTTAAATTTACAACTTCAAATTGAAGTGTAGTTAACAATTTGTAATTAATAATTCTAAATTGTTTATTTGAGAATTTCAAATTCACAACTTCAAATTGAAGTACAGTTAACAATTAGTAATTATTAATTCTAAATTGTTTATTTGAGAATTTCAAATTCACAACTTCAAATTGAAGTATAGTTAACAATTTGTAATTATTAATTCTAAATTGTTTATTTGAGAATTTCAAATTCACAACTTCAAATTGAAGTATAGTTAACAATTTGTAATTATAATTCTAAATTGTTTATTTGAGAATTTCAAATTCACAACTTCAAATTGAACTATAGTTAACAATTTGTAATTATTAATTCTAAATTGTTTATTTGAGAATTTCAAATTCAAAACTTCAAATTGAAGTATAGTTAACAATTTGTAATTATTAATTCTAAATTGTTTATTTGAGAATTTCAAATTCACAACTTCAAATTGAAGTATAGTTAAAATTTGTAATTATTAATTCTAAATTGTTTATTTGAGAATTTCAAATTCACAACTTCAAATTGAAGTATAGTTAACAATTTGTAATTATTAATTCTAAATTGTTTATTTGAGAATTTCAAATTCACAACTTCAAATTGAAGTATAGTTAACAATTTGTAATTATTAATTCTAAATTGTTTATTTGAGAATTTCAAATTCACAACTTCAAATTGAAGTATAGTTAACAATTTGTAATTATTAATTCTAAATTGTTTATTTGAGAATTTCAAATTCACAACTTCAAATTGAAGTATAGTTAACAATTTGTAATTATTAATTCTAAATTGTTTATTTGAGAATTTCAAATTCACAACTTCAAATTGAAGTATAGTTAACAATTTGTAATTATCAGTTCTAAATTGTTTATTTGAGAATTTCAAATTCACAACTTCAAATTGAAGTATAGTTAACAATTTGTAATTATTAATTCTAAATTGTTTATTTGAGAATTTCAAATTCACAACTTCAAATTGAAGTATAGTTAACAATTTGTAATTATTAATTCTAAATTGTTTATTTGAGAATTTCAAATTCACAACTTCAAATTGAAGTATAGTTAACAATTTGTAATTATTAATTCTAAATTGTTTATTTGAGAATTTCAAATTTACAACTTCAAATTGAAGTATAGTTAACAATTTGTAATTATTAGTTCTAAATTGTTTATTTGAAAATTTCAAATTACAACTTCAAATTGAAGAATAGTTAACAATTTGAATTATTAATTCTAAATTGTTTATTTGAGAATTTCAAATTCACAACTTCAAATTGAAGTATAGTTAATAATTTGAAATTATTAATTCTAAATTGTTTATTTGAGAATTTCAAATTCACAACTTCAAATTGAAGTATAGTTAACAATTTGTAATTATTAATTCTAAATTGTTTATTTGAGAATTTCAAATTCACAACTTCAAATTGAAGTATAGTTATCAATTTGTAATTATTAGTTCTAAATTGTTTATTTGAGATTTTCAAATTCACAACTTCAAATTGAAGTATAGTTAACAATTTGTAATTATCAGTTCTAAATTGTTTATTTGAGATTTTCAAATTCACAACTTCAAATTGAAGTATAGTTAACAATTTGTAATTATCAGTTCTAAATTGTTTATTTGAGAATTTCAAATTCACAACTTCAAATTAAGTATAGTTAACAATTTGTAATTATCAGTTCTAAATTGTTTATTTGAGAATTTCAAATTCACAACTTCAAATTGAAGTATAGTTAACAATTTGTAATTATTAGTTCTAAATTGTTTATTTGAGAATTTCAAATTCACAACTTCAAATTGAAGTATAGTTAACAATTTGTAATTATTAGTTCTAAATTGTTTATTTGAGAATTTCAAATTCACAACTTCAAATTGAAGTATAGTTAACAATTTGTAATTATTAATTCTAAATTGTTTATTTGAGAATTTCAAATTCACAACTTCAAATTGAAGTATAGTTAAAATTTGTAATTATTAATTCTAAATTGTTTATTTGAGAATTTCAAATTCACAACTTCAAATTGAAGTATAGTTAATAACTTGAAATTATTAATTCTAAATTGTTTATTTGAGAATTTCAAATTCACAACTTCAAATTGAAGAATAGTTAACAATTTGTAATTATTAATTCTAAATTGTTTATTTGAGAATTTCAAATTCACAACTTCAAATTGAAGTATAGTTAACAATTTGTAATTATTAATTCTAAATTGTTTATTTGAGAATTTCAAATTCACAACTTCAAATTAAAGTATAGTTAACAATTTGTAATTATCAGTTCTAAATTGTTTATTTGAGAATTTCAAATTCACAACTTCAAATTGAAGTATAGTTAACAATTTGTAATTATTAATTCTAAATTGTTTATTTGAGAATTTCAAATTCACAACTTCAAATTGAAGTATAGTTAATAATTTGTAATTATTAATTCTAAATTGTTTATTTGAGAATTTCAAATTCACAACTTCAAATTGAAGTATAGTTAACAATTTGTAATTATTAATTCTAAATTGTTTATTTGAGAATTTCAAATTCACAACTTCAAATTAAAGTATAGTTAACAATTTGTAATTATTAGTTCTAAATTGTTTATTTGAGAATTTCAAATTCACAACTTCAAATTGAAGTATAGTTAACAATTTGTAATTATTAGTTCTAAATTGTTTATTTGAGAATTTCAAATTCACAACTTCAAATTGAAGTATAGTTAACAATTTGTAATTATCAGTTCTAAATTGTTTATTTGAGAATTTCAAATTCACAACTTCAAATTGAAGTATAGTTAAAATTTGTAATTATTAATTCTAAATTGTTTATTTGAGAATTTCAAATTCACAACTTCAAATTGAAGTATAGTTAACAATTTGAAATTATTAATTCTAAATTGTTTATTTGAGAATTTCAAATTCACAACTTCAAATTGAAGTATAGTTAACAATTTGTAATTATTATTCTAAATTGTTTATTTGAGAATTTCAAATTCACAACTTCAAATTGAAGTATAGTTAACAATTTGTAATTATTAGTTCTAAATTGTTTATTTGAGAATTTCAAATTCACAACTTCAAATTGAAGTATAGTTAACAATTTGTAATTATTAATTCTAAATTGTTTATTTGAGAATTTCAAATTCACAACTTCAAATTGAAGTATAGTTAAAATTTGAAATTATTAATTCTAAATTGTTTATTTGAGAATTTCAAATTCACAACTTCAAATTGAAGTATAGTTAACAATTTGTAATTATTAATTCTAAATTGTTTATTTGAGAATTTCAAATTCACAACTTCAAATTGAAGTATAGTTAACAATTTGTAATTATTAATTCTAAATTGTTTATTTGAGAATTTCAAATTCACAACTTCAAATTGAAGTATAGTTAACAATTTGTAATTATTAATTCTAAATTGTTTATTTGAGAATTTCAAATTCACAACTTCAAATTGAAGTATAGTTAACAATTTGTAATTATTAATTCTAAATTGTTTATTTGAGAATTTCAAATTCACAACTTCAAATTGAAGTATAGTTAACAATTTGTAATTATTAGTTCTAAATTGTTTATTTGAGAATTTCAAATTCACAACTTCAAATTGAAGTATAGTTAACAATTTGTAATTATTAATTCTAAATTGTTTATTTGAGAATTTCAAATTCACAACTTCAAATTGAAGTATAGTTAAAATTTGTAAAATTTTTAATTCTAAATTGTTTATTTGAGAATTTCAAATTCACAACTTCAAATTGAAGTATAGTTAACAATTTGTAATTATTAATTCTAAATTGTTTATTTGAGAATTTCAAATTCACAACTTCAAATTGAAGTATAGTTAACAATTTGTAATTATTAATTCTAAATTGTTTATTTGAGAATTTCAAATTCACAACTTCAAATTGAAGTATAGTTAACAATTTGTAATTATTAGTTCTAAATTGTTTATTTGAGAATTTCAAATTCACAACTTCAAATTGAAGTATAGTTAACAATTTGTAATTATTAGTTCTAAATTGTTTATTTGAGAATTTCAAATTCACAACTTCAAATTGAAGTATAGTTAACAATTTGTAATTATTAGTTCTAAATTGTTTATTTGAGAATTTCAAATTCACAACTTCAAATTGAAGTATAGTTAACAATTTGTAATTATTAATTCTAAATTGTTTATTTGAGAATTTCAAATTCACAACTTCAAATTGAAGTATAGTTAACAATTTGTAATTATTAGTTCTAAATTGTTTATTTGAGAATTTCAAATTCACAACTTCAAATTGAAGTATAGTTAACAATTTGTAATTATTAGTTCTAAATTGTTTATTTGAAATTTCAAATTCACAACTTCAAATTGAAGTATAGTTAACAATTTGTAATTATTAGTTCTAAATTGTTTATTTGAGAATTTCAAATTCACAACTTCAAATTGAAGTATAGTTAACAATTTGTAATTATTAGTTCTAAATTGTTTATTTGAGAATTTCAAATTCACAACTTCAAATTGAAGTATAGTTAACAATTTGTAATTATTAGTTCTAAATTGTTTATTTGAGAATTTCAAATTCACAACTTCAAATTGAAGTATAGTTAACAATTTGTAATTATTAGTTCTAAATTGTTTATTTGAGAATTTCAAATTCACAACTTCAAATTGAAGTATAGTTAATAATTTGAAATTATTAATTCTAAATTGTTTATTTGAGAATTTCAAATTCACAACTTCAAATTGAAGTATAGTTAACAATTTGTAATTATTAGTTCTAAATTGTTTATTTGAGAATTTCAAATTCACAACTTCAAATTGAAGTATAGTTAACAATTTGTAATTATTAATTCTAAATTGTTTATTTGAGAATTTCAAATTCACAACTTCAAATTGAAGTATAGTTAACAATTTGTAATTATTAGTTCTAAATTGTTTATTTGAGAATTTCAAATTCACAACTTCAAATTGAAGTATAGTTAATAATTGAAATTATTATTCTAAATTGTTTATTTGAGAATTTCAAATTCACAACTTCAAATTGAAGTATAGTTAACAATTTGTAATTATTAATTCTAAATTGTTTATTTGAGAATTTCAAATTCACAACTTCAAATTGAAGTATAGTTAACAATTTGTAATTATTAATTCTAAATTGTTTATTTGAGAATTTCAAATTCACAACTTCAAATTGAAGTATAGTTAACAATTTGTAATTATTAATTCTAAATTGTTTATTTGAGAATTTCAAATTCACAACTTCAAATTGAAGTATAGTTAACAATTTGTAATTATTAATTCTAAATTGTTTATTTGAGAATTTCAAATTCACAACTTCAAATTGAAGTATAGTTAACAATTTGTAATTATTAATTCTAAATTGTTTATTTGAGAATTTCAAATTAACAACTTCAAATTGAAGTATAGTTAACAATTTGTAATTATTAGTTCTAAATTGTTTATTTGAGAATTTCAAATTCACAACTTCAAATTGAAGTATAGTTAACAATTTGTAATTATTAATTCTAAATTGTTTATTTGAGAATTTCAAATTCACAACTTCAAATTGAAGTATAGTTAACAATTTGAAATTATTAATTCTAAATTGTTTATTTGAGAATTTCAAATTCACAACTTCAAATTGAAGTATAGTTAACAATTTGTAATTATTAATTCTAAATTGTTTATTTGAGAATTTCAAATTCACAACTTCAAATTGAAGTATAGTTAACAATTTGTAATTATTAATTCTAAATTGTTTATTTGAGAATTTCAAATTCACAACTTCAAATTGAAGTATAGTTAACAATTTGTAATTATTAGTTCTAAATTGTTTATTTGAGAATTTCAAATTCACAACTTCAAATTGAAGTATAGTTAACAATTTGTAATTATTAGTTCTAAATTGTTTATTTGAGAATTTCAAATTCACAACTTCAAATTGAAGTATAGTTAACAATTTGTAAAATTTTTAATTCTAAATTGTTTATTTGAGAATTTCAAATTCACAACTTCAAATTGAAGTATAGTTAACAATTTGTAATTATTAGTTCTAAATTGTTTATTTGAGAATTTCAAATTCACAACTTCAAATTGAAGTATAGTTAACAATTTGTAATTATTAATTCTAAATTGTTTATTTGAGAATTTCAAATTCACAACTTCAAATTGAAGTATAGTTAACAATTTGTAATTATTAGTTCTAAATTGTTTATTTGAGAATTTCAAATTCACAACTTCAAATTGAAGTATAGTTAACAATTTGTAATTATTAATTCTAAATTGTTTATTTGAGAATTTCAAATTCACAACTTCAAATTGAAGTATAGTTAACAATTTGAAATTATTAATTCTAAATTGTTTATTTGAGAATTTCAAATTCACAACTTCAAATTGAAGTATAGTTAAAATTTGAAATTATTAATTCTAAATTGTTTATTTGAGAATTTCAAATTCACAACTTCAAATTGAAGTATAGTTAACAATTTGTAATTATTAATTCTAAATTGTTTATTTGAGAATTTCAAATTCACAACTTCAAATTGAAGTATAGTTAACAATTTGTAATTATTAATTCTAAATTGTTTATTTGAGAATTTCAAATTCACAACTTCAAATTGAATATAGTTAACAATTTGTAATTATTAATTCTAAATTGTTTATTTGAGAATTTCAAATTCACAACTTCAAATTGAAGTATAGTTAACAATTTGTAATTATTAATTCTAAATTGTTTATTTGAGAATTTCAAATTCACAACTTCAAATTGAAGTATAGTTAACAATTTGTAATTATTAATTCTAAATTGTTTATTTGAGAATTTCAAATTCACAACTTCAAATTAAAGTATAGTTAACAATTTGTAATTATTAGTTCTAAATTGTTTATTTGAGAATTTCAAATTCACAACTTCAAATTGAAGTATAGTTAACAATTTGTAATTATTAATTCTAAATTGTTTATTTGAGAATTTCAAATTCACAACTTCAAATTGAAGTATAGTTAAAATTTGAAATTATTAATTCTAAATTGTTTATTTGAGAATTTCAAATTCACAACTTCAAATTGAAGTATAGTTAACAATTTGTAATTATTAATTCTAAATTGTTTATTTGAGAATTTCAAATTCACAACTTCAAATTGAAGTATAGTTAACAATTTGTAATTATTAATTCTAAATTGTTTATTTGAGAATTTCAAATTCACAACTTCAAATTGAAGTATAGTTAACAATTTGTAATTATTAATTCTAAATTGTTTATTTGAGAATTTCAAATTCACAACTTCAAATTGAAGTATAGTTAAAATTTGTAATTATTAGTTCTAAATTGTTTATTTGAGAATTTCAAATTCACAACTTCAAATTGAAGTATAGTTAACAATTTGTAATTATTAATTCTAAATTGTTTATTTGAGAATTTCAAATTCACAACTTCAAATTGAAGTATAGTTAACAATTTGTAATTATTAATTCTAAATTGTTTATTTGAGAATTTCAAATTCACAACTTCAAATTGAAGTATAGTTAATAATTTGAAATTATTAATTCTAAATTGTTTATTTGAGAATTTCAAATTCACAACTTCAAATTGAAGATTAGTTAACAATTTGTAATTATTAATTCTAAATTGTTTATTTGAGAATTTCAAATTCACAACTTCAAATTGAAGTATAGTTAATAATTTGAAATTATTAATTCTAAATTGTTTATTTGAGAATTTCAAATTCACAACTTCAAATTGAAGTATAGTTAACAATTTGTAATTATTAATTCTAAATTGTTTATTTGAGAATTTCAAATTCACAACTTCAAATTGAAGTATAGTTAACAATTTGTAATTATTATTCTAAATTGTTTATTTGAGAATTCAAATTCACAACTTCAAATTGAAGTATAGTTAACAATTTGTAATTATTAATTCTAAATTGTTTATTTGAGAATTTCAAATTCACAACTTCAAATTGAAGTATAGTTAAAATTTGAAATTATTAATTCTAAATTGTTTATTTGAGAATTTCAAATTCACAACTTCAAATTGAAGTATAGTTAACAATTTGTAATTATTAATTCTAAATTGTTTATTTGAGAATTTCAAATTCACAACTTCAAATTGAAGTATAGTTAATAATTTGAAATTATTAATTCTAAATTGTTTATTTGAGAATTTCAAATTCACAACTTCAAATTGAAGTATAGTTAACAATTTGTAATTATTAATTCTAAATTGTTTATTTGAGAATTTCAAATTCACAACTTCAAATTGAAGTATAGTTAATAATTTGAAATTATTAATTCTAAATTGTTTATTTGAGAATTTCAAATTCACAACTTCAAATTGAAGTATAGTTAATAATTTGTAATTATTAATTCTAAATTGTTTATTTGAGAATTTCAAATTCACAACTTCAAATTGAAGTATAGTTAACAATTTGTAATTATTAATTCTAAATTGTTTATTTGAGAATTTCAAATTCACAACTTCAAATTGAAGTATAGTTAACAATTTGTAATTATTAATTCTAAATTGTTTATTTGAGAATTTCAAATTCACAACTTCAAATTGAAGTATAGTTAAAATTTGTAATTATCAGTTCTAAATTGTTTATTTGAGAATTTCAAATTCACAACTTCAAATTGAAGTATAGTTAACAATTTGTAATTATTAATTCTAAATTGTTTATTTGAGAATTTCAAATTCACAACTTCAAATTGAAGTATAGTTAACAATTTGTAATTATTAATTCTAAATTGTTTATTTGAAAATTTCAAATTCACAACTTCAAATTGAAGTATAGTTAACAATTTGTAATTATTAATTCTAAATTGTTTATTTGAGAATTTCAAATTCACAACTTCAAATTGAAGTATAGTTAATAATTTGAAATTATTATTTCTAAATTGTTTATTTGAGAATTTCAAATTCACAACTTCAAATTGAAGTATAGTTAATAACTTGAAATTATTAATTCTAAATTGTTTATTTGAGAATTTCAAATTCACAACTTCAAATTGAAGTATAGTTAACAATTTGTAATTATTAATTCTAAATTGTTTATTTGAGAATTTCAAATTCACAACTTCAAATTGAAGTATAGTTAACAATTTGTAATTATTAATTCTAAATTGTTTATTTGAGAATTTCAAATTCACAACTTCAAATTGAAGTATAGTTAACAATTTGTAATTATTAATTCTAAATTGTTTATTTGAGAATTTCAAATTCACAACTTCAAATTGAAGTATAGTTAACAATTTGAAATTATTAATTCTAAATTGTTTATTTGAGAATTTCAAATTCACAACTTCAAATTGAAGTATAGTTAACAATTTGTAAAATTTTTAATTCTAAATTGTTTATTTGAGAATTTCAAATTCACAACTTCAAATTGAAGTATAGTTAAAATTTGTAATTATTAATTCTAAATTGTTTATTTGAAATTTCAAATTCACAACTTCAAATTGAAGTATAGTTAACAATTTGTAATTATTAGTTCTAAATTGTTTATTTGAGAATTTCAAATTCACAACTTCAAATTAAGTATAGTTAACAATTTGTAATTATTAGTTCTAAATTGTTTATTTGAGAATTTCAAATTCACAACTTCAAATTGAAGTATAGTTAAAATTTGTAATTATTAGTTCTAAATTGTTTATTTGAGAATTTCAAATTCACAACTTCAAATTAAATATAGTTAACAATTTGTAATTAATTTTTTAAAATTTTTTATTTGAGAATTTCAAATTCACAACTTCAAATTGAAATAGTTAACAATTTGTAATTATTTAAATTTTAAATTGTTTATTTGAGAATTTCAAATTCACAACTTCAAATTGAAGTATAGTTAATAACTTGAAATTATTAATTCTAAATTGTTTATTTGAGAATTTCAAATTCACAACTTCAAATTGAAGTATAGTTAACAATTTGTAAATTTTTAATTCTAAATTGTTTATTTGAGAATTTCAAATTACAACTTCAAATTGAAGTATAGTTAACAATTTGTAATTATTAATTCTAAATTGTTTATTTGAGAATTTCAAATTCACAACTTCAAATTGAAGTATAGTTAAAATTTGTAATTATTAATTCTAAATTGTTTATTTGAGAATTTCAAATTCACAACTTCAAATTGAAGTATAGTTACCAATTTGTAATTATTAATTCTAAATTGTTTATTTGAGAATTTCAAATTCACAACTTCAAATTGAAGTATAGTTAATAATTTGAAATTATTAATTCTAAATTGTTTAATTGAGAATTTCAAATTCACAACTTCAAATTGAAGTATAGTTAATAATTTGAAATTATTATTCTAAATTGTTTATTTGAGAATTTCAAATTCACAACTTCAAATTGAAGTATAGTTAAAATTTGTAATTATTAGTTCTAAATTGTTTATTTGAGAATTTCAAATTCACAACTTCAAATTGAAGTATAGTTAAAATTTGTAATTATTAATTCTAAATTGTTTATTTGAGAATTTCAAATTCACAACTTCAAATTGAAGTATAGTTAACAATTTGTAATTATTAATTTAAATTGTTTATTTGAGAATTTCAAATTCACAACTTCAAATTGAAGTATAGTTAACAATTTGTAATTATTAATTCTAAATTGTTTATTTGAGAATTTCAAATTCACAACTTCAAATTGAAGTATAGTTAACAATTTGTAATTATCAGTTTAAATTGTTTATTTGAGAATTTCAAATTCACAACTTCAAATTGAAGTATAGTTAACAATTTGTAATTATTAGTTCTAAATTGTTTATTTGAGAATTTCAAATTCACAACTTCAAATTGAAGTATAGTTAACAATTTGTAATTATTAATTCTAAATTGTTTATTTGAGAATTTCAAATTCACAACTTCAAATTGAAGTATAGTTAACAATTTGTAATTATTATTCTAAATTGTTTATTTGAGAATTTCAAATTCACAACTTCAAATTGAAGTATAGTTAACAATTTGTAATTATTAATTCTAAATTGTTTATTTGAGAATTTCAAATTCACAACTTCAAATTGAAGTATAGTTAACAATTTGTAATTATTAATTCTAAATTGTTTATTTGAGAATTTCAAATTCACAACTTCAAATTGAAGTATAGTTAATAATTTGAAATTATTAATTTCTAAATTGTTTATTTGAGAATTTCAAATTCACAACTTCAAATTGAAGTATAGTTAATAATTTGTAATTATTAATTCTAAATTGTTTATTTGAGAATTTCAAATTCACAACTTCAAATTGAAGTATAGTTAACAATTTGTAATTATTAATTCTAAATTGTTTATTTGAGAATTTCAAATTCAACTTCAAATTGAAGTATAGTTAACAATTTGTAATTATTAATTCTAAATTGTTTATTTGAGAATTTCAAATTCACAACTTCAAATTGAAGTATAGTTAACAATTTGTAATTATTAATTCTAAATTGTTTATTTGAGAATTTCAAATTCACAACTTCAAATTGAAGTATAGTTAACAATTTGTAATTATTAATTCTAAATTGTTTATTTGAGAATTTCAAATTCACAACTTCAAATTGAAGTATAGTTAACAATTTGTAAATTATTAATTCTAAATTGTTTATTTGAGAATTTCAAATTCACAACTTCAAATTGAAGTATAGTTAACAATTTGTAATTATTAATTCTAAATTGTTTATTTGAGAATTTCAAATTCACAACTTCAAATTGAAGTATAGTTAAAATTTGTAATTATAGTTCTAAATTGTTTATTTGAGAATTTCAAATTCACAACTTCAAATTGAAGTATAGTTAATAATTTGTAATTATTATTCTAAATTGTTTATTTGAGAATTTCAAATTCACAACTTCAAATTGAAGTATAGTTAACAATTTGTAATTATTAATTCTAAATTGTTTATTTGAGAATTTCAAATTCACAACTTCAAATTAAAGTATAGTTAAAATTTGTAATTATTAATTCTAAATTGTTTATTTGAGAATTTCAAATTCACAACTTCAAATTGAAGTATAGTTAAAATTTGAAATTATTAATTCTAAATTGTTTATTTGAGAATTTCAAATTCACAACTTCAAATTGAAGTATAGTTAACAATTTGTAATTATTAATTCTAAATTGTTTATTTGAGAATTTCAAATTAACAACTTCAAATTGAAAATAGTTAACAATTTGTAATTATTAATTCTAAATTGTTTATTTGAGAATTTCAAATTCACAACTTCAAATTGAAGTATAGTTAACAATTTGTAATTATTAATTTAAATTGTTTATTTGAGAATTTCAAATTAACAACTTCAAATTGAAATAGTTAACAATTTGTAATTATTAATTTAAATTGTTTATTTGAGAATTTCAAATTCACAACTTCAAATTGAAGTATAGTTAATAACTTGAAATTATTAATTTAAATTGTTTATTTGAGAATTTCAAATTCACAACTTCAAATTGAAGTATAGTTAACAATTTGAAATTATTAATTCTAAATTGTTTATTTGAGAATTTCAAATTCACAACTTCAAATTGAAGTATAGTTAACAATTTGTAATTATTAGTTCTAAATTGTTTATTTGAGAATTTCAAATTCACAACTTCAAATTAAAATATAGTTAACAATTTGTAATTATATTCTAAATTGTTTATTTGAGAATTTCAAATTCACAACTTCAAATTGAAGTATAGTTAAAATTTGTAATTATTAATTCTAAATTGTTTATTTGAGAATTTCAAATTCACAACTTCAAATTGAAGTATAGCTAACAATTTGTAATTATTAATTCTAAATTGTTTATTTGAGAATTTCAAATTCACAACTTCAAATTGAAGTATAGTTAAAATTTTAAATTATTAATTCTAAATTGTTTATTTGAGAATTTCAAATTCACAACTTCAAATTGAAGTATAGTTAACAATTTGTAATTATTAATTCTAAATTGTTTATTTGAGAATTTCAAATTAACAACTTCAAATTGAAAATAGTTAACAATTTGTAATTATTAATTCTAAATTGTTTATTTGAGAATTTCAAATTCACAACTTCAAATTGAAGTATAGTTAATAACTTGAAATTATTAATTCTAAATTGTTTATTTGAGAATTTCAAATTCACAATTTCAAATTGAAGTATAGTTAATAATTTGTAATTATTAATTCTAAATTGTTTATTTGAGAATTTCAAATTCACAACTTCAAATTGAAGTATAGTTAACAATTTGAAATTATTAATTCTAAATTGTTTATTTGAGAATTTCAAATTCACAACTTCCAATTAAAGTATAGTTAACAATTGAAATTATTAATTCTAAATTGTTTATTTGAGAATTTCAAATTCACAACTTCAAATTGAAGTATAGTTAATAACTTGAAATTATTAATTCTAAATTGTTTATTTGAGAATTTCAAATTCACAACTTCAAATTGAAGTATAGTTAACAATTTGTAATTATTAATTCTAAATTGTTTATTTGAGAATTTTAAATTCACAACTTCAAAATGAAGTATAGTTAATAATTTGTAATTATTAATTCTAAATTGTTTATATGAGAATTTCAAATTCACAACTTCAAATTGAAGTATAGTTAACAATTGTTAATTATTAATTCTAAATTGTTTATTTGAGAATTTCAAATTCACAACTTCAAATTGAAGTATAGTTAACAATTTGAAATTATTAATTCTAAATTGTTTATTTGAGAATTTCAATTCACAACTTCAAATTAAGTATATTTAAAATTTGAAATTATTAATTCTAAATTGTTTATTTGAGAATTTCAAATTCACAACTTAAATTGAAGTATAGTTAACAATTTGTAATTATTAATTCTAAATTGTTTATTTGAGAATTTCAAATTCAAACTTCAAATTGAAGTATAGTTAACAATTTGTAATTATTAATTCTAAATTGTTTATTTGAGAATTTCAAATTCACAACTTCAAATTGAAGTATAGTTAACAATTTGTAATTTTAATTCTAAATTGTTTATTTGAAATTTCAAATTCACAACTTCAAATTAAAGTATAGTTAAAATTTGTAATTATTAATTCTAAATTGTTTATTTGAGAATTCAAATTCACAACTTCAAATTAAAGTATAGTTAATAATTTGTAATTATTAATTCTAAATTGTTTATTTGAAATTTCAAATTCACAACTTCAAATTGAAGTATAGTTAAAATTTGAAATTATTAATTCTAAATTGTTTATTTGAGAATTTCAAATTCACAACTTTAAATTGAAGATAGTTAACAATTTGTAATTATTAATTCTAAATTGTTTATTTGAGAATTTCAAATTCACAACTTCAAATTGAAGTATATTTAAAATTTGAAATTATTAATTCTAAATTGTTTATTTGAGAATTTCAAATTTACAACTTCAAATTGAAGTATAGTTAACAATTTGAAATTATTAATTCTAAATTGTTTATTTGAAAATTTCAAATTAACAACTTCAAATTGAAAAATAGTTAACAATTTGTAATTATTAATTCTAAATTGTTTATTTGAGATTTTCAAATTCACAACTTCAAATTGAAGTATAGTTAACAATTTGTAATTATTAATTCTAAATTGTTTATTTGAGAATTTCAAATTCACAACTTCAAATTGAAGTATAGTTAACAATTTGTAATTATTAATTCTAAATTGTTTATTTGAGAATTTCAAATTCACAACTTCAAATTGAAGTATAGTTAACAATTTGTAATTATTAATTCTAAATTGTTTATTTGAGAATTTCAAATTCACAACTTCAAATTGAAGTATAGTTAACAATTTGTAATTATTAATTCTAAATTGTTTATTTGAGAATTTCAAATTCACAACTTCAAATTGAAGTATAGTTAATAACTTGAAATTATTAATTCTAAATTGTTTATTTGAGAATTTCAAATTCACAACTTCAAATTGAAGTATAGTTAACAATTTGTAATTATTAATTCTAAATTGTTTATTTGAGAATTTCAAATTCACAACTTCAAATTGAAGTATAGTTAACAATTTGTAATTATTATTCTAAATTGTTTATTTGAGAATTTCAAATTCACAACTTCAAATTGAAGTATAGTTAACAATTTGTAATTATTAATTCTAAATTGTTTATTTGAGAATTTCAAATTCACAACTTCAAATTGAAGTATAGTTAACAATTTGTAATTATTAATTCTAAATTGTTTATTTGAGAATTTCAAATTCACAACTTCAAATTGAAGTATAGTTAAAATTTGTAATTATTAATTCTAAATTGTTTATTTGAGAATTTCAAATTCACAACTTCAAATTGAAGTATAGTTAACAATTTGTAATTATTAATTCTAAATTGTTTATTTGAGAATTTCAAATTCACAACTTCAAATTGAAGTATAGTTAACAATTTGAAATTATTAATTCTAAATTGTTTATTTGAGAATTTCAAATTCACAACTTCAAATTGAAGTATAGTTAACAATTTGTAATTATTAGTTCTAAATTGTTTATTTGAGAATTTCAAATTCACAACTTCAAATTGAAGTATAGTTAACAATTTGTAATTATTAATTCTAAATTGTTTATTTGAGAATTTCAAATTCACAACTTCAAATTGAAGTATAGTTAACAATTTGTAATTATTAATTCTAAATTGTTTATTTGAGAATTTCAAATTCACAACTTCAAATTGAAGTATAGTTTAAATTTGTAATTATTAATTCTAAATTGTTTATTTGAGAATTTCAAATTCACAACTTCAAATTGAAGTATAGTTAACAATTTGTAATTATTAATTCTAAATTGTTTATTTGAGAATTTCAAATTCACAACTTCAAATTGAAGTATAGTTAACAATTTGAATTATTAATTCTAAATTGTTTATTTGAGAATTTCAAATTCACAACTTCAAATTGAAGTATAGTTAACAATTTGTAATTATTAATTCTAAATTGTTTATTTGAGAATTTCAAATTCACAACTTCAAATTGAAGTATAGTTAAAATTTGTAATTATTAATTCTAAATTGTTTATTTGAGAATTTCAAATTCACAACTTCAAATTGAAGTATAGTTAACAATTTGTAATTATTAATTCTAAATTGTTTATTTGAGAATTTCAAATTCACAACTTCAAATTGAAGTATAGTTAACAATTTGTAATTATTAATTCTAAATTGTTTATTTGAGAATTTCAAATTCACAACTTCAAATTGAAGTATAGTTAATAATTTGAAATTATTAATTCTAAATTGTTTATTTGAGAATTTCAAATTCACAACTTCAAATTGAAGTATAGTTAAAATTTGTAATTATTAATTCTAAATTGTTTATTTGAGAATTTCAAATTCACAACTTCAAATTGAAGTATAGTTAACAATTTGAATTATTAATTCTAAATTGTTTATTTGAGAATTTCAAATTCACAACTTCAAATTGAAGTATAGTTAACAATTTGTAATTATTAATTCTAAATTGTTTATTTGAGAATTTCAAATTCACAACTTCAAATTGAAGTATAGTTAACAATTTGTAATTATTAATTCTAAATTGTTTATTTGAGAATTTCAAATTCACAACTTCAAATTGAAGTATAGTTAACAATTTGTAATTATTAATTCTAAATTGTTTATTTGAGAATTTCAAATTCACAACTTCAAATTGAAGTATAGTTAACAATTTGTAATTATTATTCTAAATTGTTTATTTGAGAATTTCAAATTCACAACTTCAAATTGAAGTATAGTTAACAATTTGTAATTATTAATTCTAAATTGTTTATTTGAGAATTTCAAATTCACAACTTCAAATTGAAGTATAGTTAAAATTTGAAATTATTAATTCTAAATTGTTTATTTGAGAATTTCAAATTCACAACTTCAAATTGAAGTATAGTTAACAATTTGTAATTATTAATTCTAAATTGTTTATTTGAGAATTTCAAATTCACAACTTCAAATTGAAGTATAGTTAATAATTTGAAATTATTAATTCTAAATTGTTTATTTGAGAATTTCAAATTCACAACTTCAAATTGAAGTATAGTTAATAATTTGTAATTATTAATTCTAAATTGTTTATTTGAGAATTTCAAATTCACAACTTCAAATTGAAGTATAGTTAATAATTTGTAATTATTAATTCTAAATTGTTTATTTGAGAATTTCAAATTCACAACTTCAAATTGAAGTATAGTTAAAATTTGTAATTATTAATTCTAAATTGTTTATTTGAGAATTTCAAATTCACAACTTCAAATTAAAGTATAGTTAAAATTTGTAATTATTAATTCTAAATTGTTTATTTGAGAATTTCAAATTCACAACTTCAAATTGAAGTATAGTTAATAATTTGAAATTATTAATTTAAATTGTTTTTTTGAGAATTTCAAATTCACAACTTCAAATTGAAGTATAGTTAACAATTTGAAATTATTAATTCTAAATTGTTTATTTGAGAATTTCAAATTCACAACTTCAAATTGAAGTATAGTTAATAACTTTGAAATTATTAATTCTAAATTGTTTATTTGAGAATTTCAAATTCACAACTTCAAATTGAAGTATAGTTAATAATTTGAAATTATTAATTCTAAATTGTTTATTTGAGAATTTCAAATTCACAACTTCAAATTGAAGTATAGTTAACAATTTGTAATTATTAATTCTAAATTGTTTATTTGAGAATTTCAAATTCACAACTTCAAATTGAAGTATAGTTAACAATTTGTAATTATTAATTCTAAATTGTTTATTTGAGAATTTCAAATTCACAACTTCAAATTGAAGTATAGTTAATAATTTGTAATTATTAATTCTAAATTGTTTATTTGAGAATTTCAAATTCACAACTTCAAATTGAAGTATAGTTAACAATTTGAAATTATTAATTCTAAATTGTTTATTTGAGAATTTCAAATTCACAACTTCAAATTGAAGTATAGTTAACAATTTGTAATTATTAATTCTAAATTGTTTATTTGAGAATTTCAAATTCACAACTTCAAATTGAAGTATAGTTAACAATTTGTAATTATTATTCTAAATTGTTTATTTGAGAATTTCAAATTCACAACTTCAAATTGAAGTATAGTTAATAACTTGAAATTATTAATTCTAAATTGTTTATTTGAGAATTTCAAATTCACAACTTCAAATTGAAGTATATTTAATAATTTGAAATTATTAATTCTAAATTGTTTATTTGAGAATTTCAAATTCACAACTTCAAATTGAAGTATAGTTAACAATTTGTAATTATTAATTCTAAATTGTTTATTTGAGAATTTCAAATTCACAACTTCAAATTGAAGTATAGTTAATAATTTGAATTATTAATTCTAAATTGTTTATTTGAGAATTTCAAATTCACAACTTCAAATTGAAGTATAGTTAATAATTTGAATTATTAATTCTAAATTGTTTATTTGAGAATTTCAAATTCACAACTTCAAATTGAAGTATAGTTAACAATTTGTAATTATTAATTCTAAATTGTTTATTTGAGAATTTCAAATTCACAACTTCAAAGTGAAGTATAGTTAACATTTTGTAATTATTAATTCTAAATTGTTTATTTGAGAATTTCAAATTCACAACTTCAAATTGAAGTATATTATAAATTTGAAATTATTAATTCTAAATTGTTTATTTGAGAATTTCAAATTCACAACTTCAAATTGAAGTATAGTTAACAATTTGTAATTATTAATTCTAAATTGTTTATTTGAGAATTTCAAATTCACAACTTCAAATTGAAGTATAGTTAATAATTTAAAATTATTAATTCTAAATTGTTTATTTGAGAATTTCAAATTCACAACTTCAAATTGAAGTATAGTTAATAATTGAAATTATTAATTCTAAATTGTTTATTTGAGAATTTCAAATTCAAACTTCAAATTGAAGTATAGTTAACAATTTGTAATTATTAATTCTAAATTGTTTATTTGAGAATTTCAAATTCACAACTTCAAATTGAAGTATAGTTAATAATTTGTAATTATTAATTCTAAATTGTTTATTTGAGAATTACAAATTCACAACTTCAAATTAAAGTATAGTTAAAATTTGTAATTATCAGTTCTAAATTGTTTATTTGAGAATTTCAAATTCACAACTTCAAATTGAAGTATAGTTAACAATTTGTAATTATTAATTCTAAATTGTTTATTTGAGAATTTCAAATTACAACTTCAAATTGAAGTATAGTTAATAATTTGTAATTATTAATTCTAAATTGTTTATTTGAGAATTTCAAATTCACAACTTCAAATTAAAGTATAGTTAACAATTTGTAATTATCAGTTCTAAATTGTTTATTTGAGAATTTCAAATTCACAACTTCAAATTGAAGTATAGTTAACAATTTGTAATTATTAATTCTAAATTGTTATTTGAGAATTTCAAATTCACAACTTCAAATTGAAGTATAGTTAATAATTTGAAATTATTAATTCTAAATTGTTATTTGAGAATTTCAAATTTACAACTTCAAATTGAAGTATAGTTAATAATTTGAAATTATTAATTCTAAATTGTTTATTTGAGAATTTCAATTCACAACTTCAAATTGAAGTATAGTTAATAACTTGAAATTATTAATTCTAAATTGTTTATTTGAGAATTTCAAATTCACAACTTCAAATTGAAGTATAGTTAATAATTTGTAATTATTAATTCTAAATTGTTTATTTGAGAATTTCAAATTCACAACTTCAATTTGAAGTATAGTTAATAATTTGAAATTATTAATTCTAAATTGTTTAATTTAGAATTTCAAATTCACAACTTCAAATTGAAGTATTGTTAACAATTTGTAATTATTAATTCTAAATTGTTTATTTGAGAATTTCAAATTCACAACTTCAAATTGAAGTATAGTTAAAATTTGTAATTATTATTCTAAATTGTTTATTTGAGAATTTCAAATTCACAACTTCAAATTGAAGTATAGTTAACAATTTGTAATTATTAATTCTAAATTGTTTATTTGAGAATTTCAAATTCACAACTTCAAATTGAAGTATAGTTAATAATTTGAAATTATTAATTCTAAATTGTTTATTTGAGAATTTCAAATTCACAACTTCAAATTGAAGTATAGTTAATAATTTGAAATTATTAATTCTAAATTGTTTATTTGAGAATTTCAAATTCACAACTTCAAATTGAAGTATAGTTAACAATTTGTAATTATTAATTTAAATTGTTTATTTGAGAATTTCAAATTCACAACTTCAAATTGAAGTATAGTTAATAATTTGAAATTATTAATTCTAAATTGTTTATTTGAGAATTTCAAATTCACAACTTCAAATTGAAGTATAGTTAAAATTTGTAATTATTAATTCTAAATTGTTTATTTGAGAATTTCAAATTCACAACTTCAAATTGAAGTATAGTTAACAATTTGTAATTATTAATTCTAAATTGTTTATTTGAGAATTTCAAATTCACAACTTCAAATTGAAGTATAGTTAATAATTTGAAATTATTAATTCTAAATTGTTTATTTGAGAATTTCAAATTCACAACTTCAAATTGAAGTATAGTTAATAATTTGAAATTATTAATTCTAAATTGTTTATTTGAGAATTTCAAATTCACAACTTCAAATTGAAGTATAGTTAACAATTTGTAATTATTAATTCTAAATTGTTTATTTGAGAATTTCAAATTCACAACTTCAAATTGAAGTATAGTTAATAATTTGTAATTATTAATTCTAAATTGTTTATTTGAGAATTTCAAATTCACAACTTCAAATTGAAGTATAGTTAATAATTTGTAATTATTAATTCTAAATTGTTTATTTGAGAATTTCAAATTCACAACTTCAAATTGAAGTATAGTTAACAATTTGTAATTATTAATTCTAAATTGTTTATTTGAGAATTTCAAATTCACAACTTCAAATTGAAGTATAGTTAACAATTTGTAATTATTAGTTCTAAATTGTTTATTTGAGAATTTCAAATTCACAACTTCAAATTGAAGTATAGTTAACAATTTGTAATTATCATTCTAAATTGTTTATTTGAGAATTTCAAATTCACAACTTCAAATTGAAGTATAGTTAACAATTTGTAATTATTAATTCTAAATTGTTTATTTGAGAATTTCAAATTCACAACTTCAAATTGAAGTATAGTTAATAATTTGAAATTATTAATTCTAAATTGTTTATTTGAGAATTTCAAATTCACAACTTCAAATTGAAGTATAGTTAATAATTTGAAATTATTAATTCTAAATTGTTTATTTGAGAATTTCAAATTCACAACTTCAAATTGAAGTATAGTTAATAATTTGAAATTATTAATTCTAAATTGTTTATTTGAGAATTTCAAATTCATAACTTCAAATTGAAGTATAGTTAACAATTTGTAATTATTAATTCTAAATTGTTTATTTGAGAATTTCAAATTCACAACTTCAAATTGAAGTATAGTTAACAATTTGTAATTATTAATTCTAAATTGTTTATTTGAGAATTTCAAATTCACAACTTCAAATTAAAGTATAGTTAAAATTTGTAATTATCAGTTCTAAATTGTTTATTTGAGAATTTCAAATTCACAACTTAAATTGAAGTATAGTTAAGAATTTGTAATTATTAATTCTAAATTGTTTATTTGAGAATTTCAAATTTACAACTTCAAATTGAAGTATAGTTAATAATTTGTAATTATTAATTCTAAATTGTTTATTTAAGAATTTCAAATTCACAACTTCAAATTGAAAGTATAGTTAACAATTTGTAATTATCAGTTCTAAATTGTTTATTTGAGAACTTCAAATTCACAACTTCAAATTAAGTATAGTTAACAATTTGTAATTATTAATTCTAAATTGTTATTTGAGAATTTCAAATTCACAACTTCAAATTGAAGTATAGTTAATAATTTGAAATTATTAATTCTAAATTGTTTATTTGAAAATTTCAAATTCACAACTTCAAATTGAAGTATAGTTAATAATTTGAAATTATTAATTCTAAATGTTTATTTGAGAATTTCTAATTCACAACTTCAAATTGAAGTATAGTTAATAATTGAAATTATTAATTCTAAATTGTTTATTTGAGAATTTCAAATTCACAACTTCAAATTGAAGTATAGTTAAAATTTTAATTATTAATTCTAAATTGTTTATTTGAGAATTTCAAATTCACAACTTCAAATTGAAGTATAGTTAACAATTTGTAATTATTAATTCTAAATTGTTTATTTGAGAATTTCAAATTCACAACTTCAAATTGAAGTATAGTTAACAATTTGTAATTATAAGTTCTAAATTGTTTATTTGAGAATTTCAAATTCACAACTTCAAATTGAAGTATAGTTAACAATTTGTAATTATTAATTCTAAATTGTTTATTTGAGAATTTCAAATTCACAACTTCAAATTGAAGTATAGTTAATAATTTGAATTTTAATTCTAAATTGTTTATTTGAGAATTTCAAATTCACAACTTCAAATTGAAGTATAGTTAACAATTTGTAATTATCAGTTCTAAATTGTTTATTTGAAATTTCAAATTCACAACTTCAAATTGAAGTATAGTTAACAATTTGTAATTATTAATTCTAAATTGTTTATTTGAGAATTTCAAATTCACAACTTCAAATTAAAGTATAGTTAATAATTTGAAATTATTAATTCTAAATTGTTTATTTGAGAATTTCAAATTCACAACTTCAAATTGAAGTATAGTTAATAATTTGAAATTATTAATTCTAAATTGTTTATTTGAGAATTTCAAATTCACAACTTCAAATTGAAGTATAGTTAACAATTTGTAATTATTAATTCTAAATTGTTTATTTGAGAATTTCAAATTCACAACTTCAAATTGAAGTATAGTTAACAATTTGTAATTATTAATTCTAAATTGTTTATTTGAGAATTTCAAATCACAACTTCAAATTGAAGTATAGTTAATAATTTGAATTATTAATTCTAAATTGTTTATTTGAGAATTTCAAATTCACAACTTCAAATTGAAGTATAGTTAATAATTTGAAATTATTAATTCTAAATTGTTATTTGAGAATTTAAAATTCACAACATTAAATTGAAGTATAGTTAACAATTTGTAATTATTAGTTCTAAATTGTTTATTTGAGAATTTCAAATTCACAACTTCAAATTGAAGTATAGTTAACAATTTGTAATTATTAATTCTAAATTGTTTATTTGAGAATTTCAAATTCACAACTTCAAATTGAAGTATATTTAATAATTTCAATTATTAATTCTAAATTGTTTATTTGAGAATTTCAAATTCACAACTTCAAATTGAAGTATAGTTAATAATTTGAAATTATTAATTCTAAATTGTTTTTTTGAGAATTTCAAATTCACAACTTCAAATTGAAGTATAGTTAACAATTTGTAATTATTAATTCTAAATTGTTTATTTGAGAATTTCAAATTCACAACTTCAAATTGAAGTATAGTTAATAATTTGAATTATTAATTCTAAATTGTTTATTTGAGAATTTCAAATTCACAACTTCAAATTGAAGTATAGTTAATAATTTGAAATTATTAATTCTAAATTGTTTATTTGAGAATTTCAAATTCACAACTTCAAATTGAAGTATAGTTAACAATTTGTAATTATTAGTTCTAAATTGTTTATTTGAGAATTTCAAATTCACAACTTCAAATTGAAGTATAGTTAATAATTTGTAATTATTAATTCTAAATTGTTTATTTGAGAATTTCAAATTCACAACTTCAAATTGAAGTATAGTTAATAATTTGAAATTATTAATTCTAAATTGTTTATTTGAGAATTTCAAATTCACAACTTCAAATTGAAGTATAGTTAACAATTTGTAATTATTAATTCTAAATTGTTTATTTGAGAATTTCAAATTCACAACTTCAAATTGAAGTATAGTTAATAATTTGAAATTATTAATTCTAAATTGTTTATTTGAGAATTTCAAATTCACAACTTCAAATTGAAGTATAGTTAATAATTTGAAATTATTATTCTAAATTGTTTATTTGAGAATTTCAAATTCACAACTTCAAATTGAAGTATAGTTAACAATTTGTAATTATTAATTCTAAATTGTTTATTTGAGAATTTCAAATTCACAACTTCAAATTGAAGTATAGTTAACAATTTGTAATTATTAATTCTAAATTGTTTATTTGAGAATTTCAAATTCACAACTTCAAATTAAGTATAGTTAAAATTTGTAATTATCAGTTCTAAATTGTTTATTTGAGAATTTCAAATTCACAACTTCAAATTAAGTATAGTTAACAATTTGTAATTATTAATTCTAAATTGTTTATTTGAGAATTTCAAATTCACAACTTCAAATTGAAGTATAGTTAACAATTTGTAATTATTAATTCTAAATTGTTTATTTGAGAATTTCAAATTCACAACTTCAAATTGAAGTATAGTTAATTAATTTGAAATTATTAATTCTAAATTGTTTATTTGAGAATTTCAAATTCACAACTTCAAATTGAAGTATAGTTAATAATTTGTAATTATTAATTCTAAATTGTTTATTTGAGAATTTCAAATTCACAACTTCAAATTGAAGTATAGTTAATAATTTGAATTATTAATTCTAAATTGTTTATTTGAGAATTTCAAATTCACAACTTCAAATTGAAGTATAGTTAACAATTGTAATTATTAATTCTAAATTGTTTATTTGAGAATTTCAAATTCACAACTTCAAATTGAAGTATAGTTAATAATTGAAATTATTAATTCTAAATTGTTTATTTGAGAATTTCAAATTCACAACTTCAAATTAAAGTATAGTTAATAATTTGAAATTATTAATTCTAAATTGTTTATTTGAGAATTTCAAATTCACAACTTCAAATTGAAGTATAGTTAACAATTTGTAATTATTAATTCTAAATTGTTTATTTGAGAATTTCAAATTCACAACTTCAAATTGAAGTATAGTTAACAATTTGTAATTATTAATTCTAAATTGTTTATTTGAGAATTTCAAATTCACAACTTCAAATTGAAGTATAGTTAACAATTTGTAATTATTAATTCTAAATTGTTTATTTGAGAATTTCAAATTCACAACTTCAAATTGAAGTATAGTTAACAATTTGTAATTATCAGTTCTAAATTGTTTATTTGAGAATTTCAAATTCACAACTTCAAATTGAAGTATAGTTAACAATTTGTAATTATAGTTCTAAATTGTTTATTTGAGAATTTCAAATTCACAACTTCAAATTGAAGTATAGTTAATAATTTGTAATTATTAATTCTAAATTGTTTATTTGAGAATTTCAAATTCACAACTTCAAATTGAAGTATAGTTAATAATTTGAATTATTAATTCTAAATTGTTTATTTGAGAATTTCAAATTCACAACTTCAAATTGAAGTATAGTTAACAATTTGTAATTATTAATTCTAAATTGTTTATTTGAGAATTTCAAATTCACAACTTCAAATTGAAGTATAGTTAACAATTTGTAATTATTAATTCTAAATTGTTTATTTGAGAATTTCAAATTCACAACTTCAAATTGAAGTATAGTTAATAATTTGAATTATTAATTCTAAATTGTTTATTTGAGAATTTCAAATTCACAACTTCAAATTGAAGTATAGTTAATAATTTGAAATTATTAATTCTAAATTGTTTATTTGAGAATTTCAAATTCACAACTTCAAATTGAAGTATAGTTAACAATTTGTAATTATTATTCTAAATTGTTTATTTGAGAATTTCAAATTCACAACTTCAAATTGAAGTATAGTTAATAATTTGAAATTATTAATTCTAAATTGTTTATTTGAGAATTTCAAATTCACAACTTCAAATTGAAGTATAGTTAAAATTTGTAATTATTAATTCTAAATTGTTTATTTGAGAATTTCAAATTCACAACTTCAAATTGAAGTATAGTTAACAATTTGTAATTATTAATTCTAAATTGTTTATTTGAGAATTTCAAATTCACAACTTCAAATTGAAGTATAGTTAACAATTTGTAATTATTAATTCTAAATTGTTTATTTGAAATTTCAAATTCACAACTTCAAATTGAAGTATAGTTAATAATTTGTAATTATTAATTCTAAATTGTTTATTTGAGAATTTCAAATTCACAACTTCAAATTGAAGTATAGTTAACAATTTGTAATTATTAATTCTAAATTGTTTATTTGAGAATTTCAAATTCACAACTTCAAATTGAAGTATAGTTAATAATTTGAAATTATTAATTCTAAATTGTTTATTTGAGAATTTCAAATTCACAACTTCAAATTGAAGTATAGTTAATAATTTGAATTATTAATTCTAAATTGTTTATTTGAGAATTTCAAATTCACAACTTCAAATTGAAGTATAGTTAACAATTTGTAATTATTAATTCTAAATTGTTTATTTGAGAATTTCAAATTCACAACTTCAAATTGAAGTATAGTTAACAATTTGTAATTATTAATTCTAAATTGTTTATTTGAGAATTTCAAATTCACAACTTCAAATTGAAGTATAGTTAATAATTTGTAATTATTAATTCTAAATTGTTTATTTGAGAATTTCAAATTCACAACTTCAAATTGAAGTATAGTTAATAATTTGTAATTATTAATTCTAAATTGTTTATTTGAGAATTTCAAATTCACAACTTCAAATTGAAGTATAGTTAACAATTTGTAATTATTAATTCTAAATTGTTTATTTGAGAATTTCAAATTCACAACTTCAAATTGAGTATAGTTAACAATTTGTAATTATTATTCTAAATTGTTTATTTGAGATTTCAAATTCACAACTTCAAATTGAAGTATAGTTAACAATTTGTAATTATTAATTCTAAATTGTTTATTTGAGAATTTCAAATTCACAACTTCAAATTGAAGTATAGTTAATAATTTGAAATTATTAATTCTAAATTGTTTATTTGAGAATTTCAAATTCACAACTTCAAATTGAAGTATAGTTAATAATTTGAAATTATTAATTCTAAATTGTTTATTTGAGAATTTCAAATTCACAACTTCAAATTGAAGTATAGTTAAAATTTGAAATTATTAATTCTAAATTGTTTATTTGAGAATTTCAAATTCACAACTTCAAATTGAAGTATAGTTAACAATTTGTAATTATTAATTCTAAATTGTTTATTTGAGAATTTCAAATTCACAACTTCAAATTGAAGTATAGTTAATAATTTGAAATTATTAATTCTAAATTGTTTATTTGAGAATTTCAAATTCACAACTTCAAATTGAAGTATAGTTAACAATTTGTAATTATTAATTCTAAATTGTTTATTTGAGAATTTCAAATTCACAACTTCAAATTGAAGTATAGTTAATAATTTGAAATTATTAATTCTAAATTGTTTATTTGAGAATTTCAAATTCACAACTTCAAATTGAAGTATAGTTAATAATTTGAAATTATTAATTTAAATTGTTTATTTGAGAATTTCAAATTCATAACTTCAAATGAAGTATAGTTAACAATTTGTAATTATTAATTCTAAATTGTTTATTTGAGAATTTCAAATTCACAACTTCAAATTGAAGTATAGTTAACAATTTGTAATTATTAATTCTAAATTGTTTATTTGAGAATTTCAAATTCACAACTTCAAATTGAAGTATAGTTAATAATTTGTAATTATTAATTCTAAATTGTTTATTTGAGAATTTCAAATTCACAACTTCAAATTGAAGTATAGTTAACAATTTGTAATTATTAATTCTAAATTGTTTATTTGAGAATTTCAAATTCACAACTTCAAATTGAAGTATAGTTAATAATTTGTAATTATTAATTCTAAATTGTTTATTTGAGAATTTCAAATTCACAACTTCAAATTGAAGTATAGTTAACAATTTGTAATTATTAATTCTAAATTGTTTATTTGAGAATTACAAATTCACAACTTCAAATTAAGTATAGTTAAAATTTGTAATTATCAGTTCTAAATTGTTTATTTGAGAACTTCAAATTCACAACTTCAAATTAAAGTATAGTTAACAATTTGTAATTATTAATTCTAAATTGTTATTTGAGAATTTCAAATTCACAACTTCAAATTGAAGTATAGTTAACACTTTGTAATTATTAATTCTAAATTTTATTTGAGAATTTTAAATTCACAACTTCAAATTGAAGTATATTATTAATTTGAAATTATTAATTCTAAATTGTTTATTTGAGAATTTCAAATTCACAACTTTAAATTGAAGTATAGTTAATAATTTGTAATTATTACTTCTAAATTGTTTATTTGAGATTTTCTAATTTACAACTTCAAATTGAAGTATAGTTAATAATTTGAAAGTATTAATTCTAAATTGTTTATTTGAGAATTTCAAATTCACAACTTCAAATTGAAGTATAGTTAATAACTTGAAATTATTAATTCTAAATTGTTTATTTGAGAATTTCAAATTCACAACTTCAAATTGAAGTATAGTTAATAACTTGAAATTATTAATTCTAAATTGTTTATTTGAGAATTTCAAATTTACAACTTCAAATTGAAGTATAGTTAATAATTTGTAATTATTAATTCTAAATTGTTTATTTAAGAATTTCAAATTCACAACTTCAAATTAAAGTATAGTTAACAATTTGTAATTATCAGTTCTAAATTGTTTATTTGAGAACTTCAAATTCACAACTTCAAATTAAAGTATAGTTAACAATTTGTAATTATTAATTCTAAATTGTTATTTGAGAATTTTAAATTCACAACTTCAAATTGAAGTATAGTTAATAATTTGAAATTATTAATTCTAAATTGTTATTTGAAAATTTCAAATTTACAACTTCAAATTGAAGTATAGTTAATAATTTGAAATTATTAATTCTAAATAGTTTATTTGAGAATTTCTAATTTACAACTTCAAATAGAAGTGTAGTTAATAACTTGAAATTATTAATTCTAAATTGTTTATTTGAGAATTTCAAATTCACAACTTCAAATTGAAGTATAGTTAACAATTTGTAATTATTAATTCTAAATTGTTTATTTGAGAATTTCAAATTCACAACTTCAAATTGAAGTATAGTTAACAATTTGTATGTATTAATTCTAAATTGTTTATTTGAGAATTTCAAGTTCACAACTTTAAATTGATGTATAGTTAATAACTTGAAATTATTAATTCTAAATTATTTATTTGAGAATTTCAAATTCACAATTTCAAATTGAAGTAAAGTTAACAATTTGTAATTATTAATTCTAAATTGTTTATTTGAGAATTTCAAATTCACAACTTCAAATTGAAGTATAGTTAACAATTTGAAATTATTAATTCTAAATTGTTTATTTGAGAATTTCAAATTCACAACTTCAAATTGAAGTATAGTTAATAATTTGAAATTATTAATTCTAAATTTTTATTTTGAATTTCAAATTCACAACTTCAAATTGAAGTATAGTTAATAACTTGAAATTATTAATTCTAAGTTGTTTATTTGAGAATTTCAAATTCACAACTTCAAATTGAAGTATAGTTAATAACTTGAAATTTTAATTCTAAATTGTTTATTTGAGAATTTCAAATTCCAAACTTCAAATTGAAGTATAGTTAACAATTTGTAATTATCAGTTTTAAATTGTTTATTTGAGATTTTCAAATTCACAACTTCAAATTGAAGTATAGTTAACAATTTGTAATTATCACTTCTAAATTGTTTATTTAGAATTTCAAATTCACAACTTCAAATTGAAGTATAGTTAACAATTTGTAATTATTAATTCTAAATTGTTTATTTGAGAGTTTCAAATTCACAACTTCAAATTGAAGTATAGTTAACAATTTGTAATTATTAATTCTAAATTGTTTATTTGAGAATTTCAACATCACAACTTCAAATTGAAGTATAGTTAATAATTTGAAATTATTAATTCTAAATAGTTTATTTGAGAGTTTCAAATTCACAACTTCAAATTGAAGTATAGTTAACAATTTGTAATTATTAATTCTAAATTGTTTATTTGTGAATTTCAAATTCACAACTTCAAATTGAAGTATAGTTAATAATTTGAAATTATTAATTCTAAATTGTTTATTTGAGAATTTCAAATTCACAACTTCAAATTGAAGTATAGTTAACAATTTGTAATTATAAGTTCTAAATTGTTTATTTGAGAATTTCAAATTCACAACTTCAAATTGAAGTATAGTTAACAATTTGTAATTATTAATTCTAAATTGTTTATTTGAGAATTTCAAATTCACAACTTCAAATTGAAGTATATTTAATAATTTGGAATTATTAATTCTAAATTGTTTATTTCAAATTTCAAATTCACAACTTCAAATTGAAGTATAGTTAACAATTTGTAATTGTCAGTTCTAAATTGTTTATTTGAAAATTTCAAATTCACAACTTCAAATTGAAGTATAGTTAACAATTTGTAATTATTAATTCTAAATTGTTTATTTGAGAATTTCAAATTCACAACTTCAAATTGAAGTATAGTTAATAATTTAAAATTATTAATTCTAAATTGTTTATTTGAGAATTTCAAATTCACAACTTCAAATTGAAGTATAGTTAATAACTTGAAATTATTAATTCTAAATTGTTTATTTGAGAATTTCAAATTCACAACTTCAAACTGAGTATAGTTAACAATTTGTAATTATTAATTCTAAATTGTTTATTTGAGAATTTCAAATTCACAACTTCAAATTGAAGTATAGTTAACAATTTGTAATTATTAATTCTAAATTGTTTATTTGAGAATTTCAAACTCACAACTGCAAATTGAAGTATATTTAATAATTTGAAATTATTAATTCTAAATTGTTTATTTGAGAATTTTAAATTCACAACTTCAAATTGAAGTATAGTTAATAATTTGAAATTATTAATTCTAAATTGTTATTTGAGAATTTCAAATTCACAACTTTAAATTGAAGTATAGTTAACAATTTGTAATTATTAGTTCTAAATTGTTTATTTGAGAATTTCAAATTCACAACTTCAAATTGAAGTATAGTTAATAATTTGTAATTATTAATTCTAAATTGTTTATTTGAGAATTTCAAATTCACAACTTCAAATTGAAGTATATTTAATAATTTGTAATTATTAATTCTAAATTGTTTATTTGAGAATTTCAAATTCACAACTTCAAATTGAAGTATATTTATTAATTTCAATTATTAATTCTAAATTGTTTATTTGAGAATTTCAAATTCACATCTTCAAATTGAAGTATAGTTAACAATTTGTAATTATTAATTCTAAATTGTTTATTTGAGAATTTCAAATTCAAACTTCAAATTGAAGTATAGTTAACAATTTGTAATTATCAGTTCTAAATTGTTTATTTGAGAATTCAAATTCACAACTTTCAATTGAAGTATAGTTAACAATTTGAAATTATTAATTCTAAATTGTTTATTTAAGAATTTCAAATTCACAACTTCAAATTGAAGTATAGTTAATAACTTGAAATTATTAATTCTAAATTATTTATTTGAGAATTTCAAATTCACAATTTCAAATTGAAGTATAGTTAATAATTTAATTATTAATTCTAAATTGTTTATTTGAGAATTTCAAATTCACAACTTCAAATTGAAGTATAGTTAACAATTTGTAATTATGAACTCTAAATTGTTTATTTGAGAATTTCAAATTCACAACTTCAAATTGAAGTATAGTTAAGAATTTGTAATTTTAATTCTAAATTGTTTATTTGAGAATTTCAAATTCAAACTTCAAATTGAAGTATAGTTAATAATTTGATTAAACAGTTCTAAATTGTTTATTTGAGAATTTTTAAATTCACAACTTCAAATTGAAGTATAGTTAACAATTTGAATTATTAATTTAAATTGTTTATTTGAGATTTCAAATTCACAACTTCAAATTGAAGTATAGTTAACAATTTGTAATTATTAATTCTAAATTGTTTATTTGAGAATTTCAAATTCACAACTTCAAATTGAAGTATAGTTAATAATTTGAAATTATTAATTCTAAATTGTTTATTTGAGAATTTCAAATTCACAACTTCAAATTGAAGTATAGTTAATAATTTGAAATTATTAATTCTAAATTGTTATTTGAGAATTTCAAATTCACAACTTCAAATTGAAGTATAGTTAACAATTTGTAATTATTAATTCTAAATTGTTTATTTGAGAATTTCAACATCACAACTTCAAATTGAAGTATAGTTAATAATTTGAAATTATTAATTCTAAATAGTTTATTTGAGAGTTTCAAATTCACAACTTCAAATTGAAGTATAGTTAACAATTTGTAATTATCAGTTCTAAATGTTTATTTGAGAATTTCAAATTCACAACTTCAAATTGAAGTATAGTTAACAATTTTTTTAATTATTAGTTCTAAATTGTTTATTTGAGAATTTTAAATTCACAACTTCAAATTGAAGTATAGTTAACAATTTGTAATTATTAATTCTAAATTGTTTATTTCAGAATTTCAAATTCACAACTTCAAATTGAAGTATAGTTAACAATTTGTAATTGTCAGTTCTAAATTGTTTATTTGAAAATTTCAAATTCACAACTTCAAATTGAGTATAGTTAACAATTTGTAATTATTAATTCTAAATTGTTTATTTGAAAATTTCAAATTCACAACTTCAAATTGAAGTATAGTTAATAATTTAAAATTATTAATTCTAAATTGTTTATTTGAGAATTTCAAATTCACAACTTCAAATTGAAGTATAGTTAATAACTTGAAATTATTAATTCTAAATTGTTTATTTGAGAATTTCAAATTCACAACTTCAAACTGAAGTATAGTTAACAATTTGATTATTAATTCTAAATTGTTTATTTGAGAATTTCAAATTCACAACTTCAAATTGAAGTATAGTTAACAATTTGTAATTTCATTCTAAATTGTTTATTTGAGAATTTCAAATTCACAACTTCAAATTGAAGTATAGTTAACAATTTGTAATTATTAATTCTAAATTGTTTATTTGAAATTTCAAATTCACAACTTCAAATTGAAGTATAGTTAATAATTTAAAATTATTAATTCTAAATTGTTTATTTGAGAATTTCAAATTCACAACTTCAAATTGAAGTATAGTTAATAACTTGAAATTATTAATTCTAAATTGTTTATTTGAGAATTTCAAATTCACAACTTCAAATTGAAGTATAGTTAACAATTTGTAATTATTAATTCTAAATTGTTTATTTGAGAATTTCAAATTCACAACTTCAAATTGAAGTATAGTTAACAATTTGTAATTATTAATTCTAAATTGTTTATTTGAGAATTTCAAATTCACAACTTCAAATTGAAGTATGTTAATAATTTAATTATTAATTCTAAATTGTTTATTTGAGAATTTCAAATTCACAACTTCAAATTGAAGTATAGTTAACAATTTGTAATTATTAATTCTAAATTGTTTATTTGAGAATTTCAAATTCACAACTTCAAATTGAAGTATAGTTAACAATTTGTAATTATTAATTCTAAATTGTTTATTTGAGAATTTCAAATTCACAACTTCAAATTGAAGTATAGTTAATAATTTGAAATTATTAATTCTAAATTGTTTATTTGAGAATTTCAAATTCACAACTTCAAATTGAAGTATAGTTAACAATTTGTAATTATTAGTTCTAAATTGTTTATTTGAGAATTTCAAATTCACAACTTCAAATTGAAGATAGTTAACACTTTGTAATTATTAATTCTAAATTGTTTATTTGAGAATTTCAAATTCACAACTTCAAATTGAAGTATAGTTAACAATTTGTAATTATTATTCTAAATTGTTTATTTGAGAATTTCAAATTCACAACTTCAAATTGAAGTATAGTTAATAATTTGTAATTATTAATTCTAAATTGTTTATTTGAAATTTCAAATTCACAACTTCAAATTGAGTATAGTTAATAATTTAAAATTATTAATTCTAAATTGTTTATTTGAGAATTTCAAATTCACAACTTCAAATTGAAGTATAGTTAATAACTTGAAATTATTAATTCTAAATTGTTTATTTGACAATTTCAAATTCACAACTTCAAATTGAAGTATAGTTAACAATTTGTAATTATTAATTCTAAATTGTTTATTTGAAAATTTCAAATTCACAACTTCAAATTGAAGTATAGTTAATAATTTAAAATTATTAATTCTAAATTGTTTATTTGAGAATTTCAAATTCACAACTTCAAATTGAAGTATAGTTAATAACTTGAAATTATTAATTCTAAATTGTTTATTTGAGAATTTCAAATTCACAACTTCAAACTGAAGTATAGTTAACAATTTGTAATTATTAATTCTAAATTGTTTATTTAAGAATTTCAAATTCACAACTTCAAATTGAAGTATAGTTAACAATTTGTAATTATTAATTCTAAATTGTTTATTTGAGAATTTCAAATTCACAACTTCAAATTGAAGTATATTTAATAATTTCAATTATTAATTCTAAATTGTTATTTGAGAATTTCAAATTCACAACTTCAAATTGAAGTATAGTTAATAATTTGAAATTATTAATTCTAAATTGTTATTTGAGAATTTCAAATTCACAACTTCAAATTGAAGTATAGTTAACAATTTGTAATTATTAATTCTAAATTGTTTATTTGAGAATTTCAAATTCACAACTTCAAATTGAAGTATAGTTAACAATTTGAAATTATTAATTCTAAATTGTTTTTTTGAGAATTTCAAATTCACAACTTCAAATTGAAGTATAGTTAACAATTTGTATTTATTAGTTCTAAATTGTTTATTTGAGAATTTCAAATTCACAACTTCAAATTGAAGCATAGTTAACACTTTGTAATTATTAATTCTAAATTGTTTATTTGAGAATTTCAAATTCACAACTTCAAATTGAAGTATAGTTAACAATTTGTAATTATTAATTCTAAATTGTTTATTTGAAAATTTCAAATTCACAACTTCAAATTGAAGTATAGTTAATAATTTGAAATTATTAATTCTAAATTGTTTATTTGAGAATTTCAAATTCACAACTTCAAATTGAAGTATAGTTAATAATTTGAAATTATTAATTCTAAATTGTTTATTTGAGAATTTCAAATTCACAACTTCAAATTGAAGTATATTTAATAATTTCAATTATTAATTCTAAATTGTTTATTTGAGAATTTCAAATTCACAACTTCAAATTGAAGTATAGTTAATAATTTGAAATTATTAATTCTAAATTGTTATTTGAGAATTTCAAATTCACAACTTCAAATTGAAGTACAGTTAACAATTTGTAATTATTAATTCTAAATTGTTTATTTGAGAATTTCAAATTCACAACTTCAAATTGAAGTATATTTAATAATTTCAATTATTAATTCTAAATTGTTTATTTGAGAATTTCAAATTCACAACTTCAAATTGAAGTATAGTTAATAATTTGAAATTATTAATTCTAAATTGTTATTTGAGAATTTCAAATTAACAACTTCAAATTGAAGTATAGTTAACAATTTGTATTTATTAGTTCTAAATTGTTTATTTGAGAATTTCAAATTCACAACTTCAAATTGAAGCATAGTTAACACTTTGTAATTATTAATTCTAAATTGTTTATTTGAGAATTTCAAATTCACAACTTCAAATTGAAGTATATTTAATAATTTGAAATTATTAATTCTAAATTGTTTATTTGAGAATTTCAAATTCACAACTTCAAATTGAAGTATAGTTAACAATTTGTAATTATTACTTCTAAATTGTTTATTTGAAAATTTCAAATTTACAACTTCAAATTGAAGTATAGTTAATAATTGAAATTTATTAATTCTAAATAGTTTATTTGAGAATTTCTAATTCACAACTTCAAATTGAAGTATAGTTAATAATTTGAAATTATTAATTCTAAATTGTTTATTTGAGAATTTCAAATTCATAACTTCAAACTGAAGTATAGTTAACAATTTGTAATTATTAATTCTAAATTGTTTATTGAGAATTTCAAATTCACAACTTCAAATTGAAGTATAGTTAACAATTTGTAATTTTAATTCTAAATTGTTTATTTGAGAATTACAAATTCACAACTTCAAATTAAAGTATAGTTAAAATTTGTAATTATCAATTCTAAATTGTTTATTTGAGAATTTCAAATTCACAACTTCAAATTGAAGTATATTAATAATTTCAATTATTAATTCTAAATTGTTTATTTGAGAATTTCAAATTCACAACTTCAAATTAAAATATAGTTAATAATTTGAAATTATTAATTCTAAATTGTTATTTGAGAATTTCAAATTCACAACTTCAAATTGAAGTATAGTTAACAATTTGTAATTATTAATTCTAAATTGTTTATTTGAGAATTTCAAATTCACAACTTCAAATTGAAGTATAGTTAATAATTTCAATTATTAATTCTAAATTGTTTATTTGAGAATTTCAAATTCACAACTTCAAATTGAAGTATAGTTAATAATTTGAAATTATTAATTCTAAATTTTTATTTGAGAATTTCAAATTCACAACTTCAAATTGAAGTATAGTTAACAATTTGTAATTATTATTCTAAATTGTTTATTTGAGATTTTCTAATTCACAACTTCAAATTGAAGTATAGTTAATAATTTGAAATTATTAATTCTAAATTGTTTATTTGAGAATTTCAAATTCACAACTTCAAATTGAAGTATAGTTAATAATTTGAAATTATTAATTCTAAATTGTTTATTTGAGAATTTCAAATTCACAACTTCAAATGAAGTATAGTTAACAATTTGTAATTATTAATTCTAAATTGTTTATTTGAGAATTTCAAATTCACAACTTCAAATTGAAATATAGTTAACAATTTGTAATTATTAATTCTAAATTGTTTATTTGAGAATTTCAAATTCACAACTTCAAATTGAAGTATAGTTAATAATTTGAAATTATTAATTCTAAATTGTTTATTTGAGAATTTCAAATTCACAACTTCAAATTGAAGTATAGTTAATAATTGAAATTATTAATTCTAAATTGTTTATTTGAGAATTTCAAATTCACAACTTCAAATTGAAGTATAGTTAACAATTTGTAATTATTAATTCTAAATTGTTTATTTGAGAATTTCAAATTCACAACTTCAAATTGAAGTATAGTTAACAATTTGTAATTTTAATTCTAAATTGTTTATTTGAGAATTCAAATTCACAACTTCAAATTAAAGTATAGTTAAAATTTGTAATTATCAGTTCTAAATTGTTTATTTGAGAATTCAAATTCACAACTTCAAATTGAAGTATAGTTAACAATTTGTAATTATTAATTCTAAATTGTTTATTTGAGAATTTCAAATTCACAACTTCAAATTGAAGTATAGTTAACAAATTTGTAATTATTAATTCTAAATTGTTTATTTGAGAATTTCAAATTCACAACTTCAAATTGAAGTATATTTAATAATTTGAAATTATTAATTCTAAATTGTTTATTTGAGAATTTCAAATTCACAACTTAAATTGAAGTATAGTTAATAATTTGTAATTATTATTCTAAATTGTTTATTTGAGAATTTCAAATTCACAACTTCAAATTGAAGTATAGTTAATAATTTGAAATTATTAATTCTAAATTGTTTATTTGAGAATTTCAAATTCACAACTTCAAATTGAAGTATAGTTAATAATTTGAAATTATTAATTCTAAATTGTTTATTTGAGAATTTCAAATTCACAACTTCAAATTGAAGTATAGTTAATAATTTGAAATTATTAATTCTAAATTGTTTATTTGAGAATTTCAAATTCACAACTTCAAATTGAAGTATAGTTAATAATTTGTAATTATTAATTCTAAATTGTTTATTTGAGAATTTCAAATTCACAACTTCAAATTAAGTATAGTTAACAATTTGTAATTATAGTTCTAAATTGTTTATTTGAGAATTTCAAATTCACAACTTCAAATTAAGTATAGTTAACAATTTGTAATTATTAATTCTAAATTGTTTATTTGAGAATTTCAAATTCACAACTTCAAATTGAAGTATAGTTAATAATTTGAAATTATTAATTCTAAATTGTTTATTTGAGAATTTCAAATTCACAACTTCAAATTGAAGTATAGTTAATAATTTGAAATTATTAATTCTAAATTGTTTATTTGAGAATTTCAAATTCACAACTTCAAATTGAAGTATAGTTAACAATTTGTAATTATTAATTCTAAATTGTTTATTTGAGAATTTCAAATTCACAACTTCAAATTGAAGTATAGTTAATAATTTGAAATTATTAATTCTAAATTGTTTATTTGAGAATTTCAAATTCACAACTTCAAATTGAAGTATAGTTAATAATTTGTAATTATTAATTCTAAATTGTTTATTTGAGAATTTCAAATTCACAACTTCAAATTGAAGTATAGTTAACAATTTGTAATTATTAATTCTAAATTGTTTATTTGAGAATTTCAAATTCACAACTTCAAATTGAAGTATAGTTAATAATTTGAAATTATTAATTCTAAATTGTTTATTTGAGAATTTCAAATTCACAACTTCAAATTGAAGTATAGTTAATAATTTGAAATTATTAATTCTAAATTGTTTATTTGAGAATTTCAAATTCACAACTTCAAATTGAAGTATAGTTAATAATTTGAAATTATTAATTCTAAATTGTTTATTTGAGAATTTCAAATTCACAACTTCAAATTGAAGTATAGTTAACAATTTGTAATTATTAATTCTAAATTGTTTATTTGAGAATTTCAAATTCACAACTTCAAATTGAAGTATAGTTAACAATTTGTAATTATTAATTCTAAATTGTTTATTTGAGAATTTCAAATTCACAACTTCAAATTGAAGTATAGTTAACAATTTGTAATTATTAGTTCTAAATTGTTTATTTGAGAATTTCAAATTCACAACTTCAAATTGAAGTATAGTTAACAATTTGTAATTATCACTTCTAAATTGTTTATTTGAGAATTTCAAATTCACAACTTCAAATTGAAGTATAGTTAACAATTTGTAATTATTAATTCTAAATTGTTTATTTGAAAATTTCAAATTCACAACTTCAAATTGAAGTATAGTTAACAATTTGTAATTATTAATTCTAAATTGTTTATTTGAGAATTTCAAATTCACAACTTCAAATTGAAGTATAGTTAATAATTTGAAATTATTAATTCTAAATTGTTTATTTGAGAATTTCAAATTCACAACTTCAAATTGAAGTATAGTTAACAATTTGTAATTATTAATTCTAAATTGTTTATTTGAGAATTTCAAATTCACAACTTCAAATTGAAGTATAGTTAATAATTTAAAATTATTAATTCTAAATTGTTTATTTGAGAATTTCAAATTCACAACTTCAAATTGAAGTATAGTTAACAATTTGTAATTATTAATTCTAAATTGTTTATTTGAGAATTTCAAATTCACAACTTCAAATTGAAGTATAGTTAACAATTTGTAATTATTAATTCTAAATTGTTTATTTGAGAATTTCAAATTCACAACTTCAAATTGAAGTATATTAATAATTTGAATTATTAATTCTAAATTGTTTATTTGAGAATTTCAAATTCACAACTTCAAATTGAAGTATAGTTAACAATTTGTAATTATTAATTCTAAATTGTTTATTTGAGAATTTCAAATTCACAACTTCAAATTGAAGTATAGTTAACAATTTGTAATTATTAATTCTAAATTGTTTATTTGAGAATTTCAAATTCACAACTTCAAATTGAAGTATAGTTAATAATTTGAAATTATTAATTCTAAATTGTTTATTTGAGAATTTCAAATTCACAACTTCAAATTGAAGTATAGTTAATAACTTGAAATTATTAATTCTAAATTGTTTATTTGAGAATTTCAAATTCACAACTTCAAATTGAGTATAGTTATCAATTTGTAATTATTAATTCTAAATTGTTTATTTGAGAATTTCAAATTCACAACTTCAAATTGAAGTATAGTTAACAATTTGTAATTATTAATTCTAAATTGTTTATTTGAGAATTTCAAACTCACAACTTCAAATTGAAGTATATTTAATAATTTGAAATTATTAATTCTAAATTGTTTATTTGAGAATTTTAAATTCACAACTTCAAATTGAAGTATAGTTAATAATTTGAAATTATTAATTCTAAATTTTTATTTGAGAATTTCAAATTCACAACTTCAAATTGAAGTATAGTTAACAATTTGTAATTATTAATTCTAAATTGTTTATTTGAGAATTTCAAATTCACAACTTCAAATTGAAGTATAGTTAACAATTTGTAATTATTAATTCTAAATTGTTTATTTGAGAATTTCAAATTCACAACTTCAAATTGAAGTATATTTAATAATTTCAATTATTAATTCTAAATTGTTTATTTGAGAATTTCAAATTCACAACTTCAAATTGAAGTATAGTTAATAATTTGAAATTATTAATTCTAAATTGTTATTTGAGAATTTCAAATTCACAACTTCAAATTGAAGTATATTTAATAATTTGAAATTATTAAATTTTTAAATTGTTTATTTGAGAATTTCAAATTCACAACTTCAAATTGAAGTATATTTAATAATTTAAATTATTAATTCTAAATTGTTTATTTGAGAATTTCAAATTCACAACTTCAAATTGAAGTATAGTTAACAATTTGTAATTTTAATTCTAAATTGTTTATTTGAGAATTTCAAACTCAAACTTCAAATTGAAGTATAGTTAACAATTTGTAATTATCAGTTCTAAATTGTTTATTTGAGAATTCAAATTCACAACTTTCAATTGAAGTATAGTTAATAATTTGAAATTATTAATTCTAAATTGTTTATTTGAAAATTTCAAATTCACAACTTCAAATTGAAGTATAGTTAATAATTTGTAATTATTAATTCTAAATTGTTTATTTGAGAATTTCAAATTCACAACTTCAAATTGAAGTATAGTTAATAACTTGAAATTATTAATTCTAAATTGTTTATTTGAGAATTTCAAATTCACAACTTCAAATTGATGTATAGTTAACAATTTGTAATTATGAATTCTAAATTGTTTATTTGAGAATTTCAAATTCACAACTTCAAATTGAAGTATAGTTAAGAATTTGTAATTTTAATTCTAAATTGTTTATTTGAGAATTTCAAATTCAAACTTCAAATTGAAGTATAGTTAATAATTTAGTAATCAGTTCTAAATTGTTTATTTGAGATTTTAAATTCACAACTTCAAATTGAAGTATAGTTAACAGTTTGTAATTATTAATTCTAAATTGTTTATTTGGAATTTCAAATTCACAACTTCAAATTGAAGTATAGTTAATAATTTGAAATTATTAATTCTAAATTGTTTATTTGAGAATTTCAAATTCACAACTTCAAATTGAAGTATAGTTAATAATTTGAAATTATTAATTCTAAATAGTTTATTTGAGAGTTTCAAATTCACAACTTCAAATTGAAGTATAGTTAACAATTTGTAATTATTAGTTCTAAATTGTTTATTTGAGAATTTTAAATTCACAACTTCAAATTGAAGTATAGTTAACAATTTGTAATTATAAGTTCTAAATTGTTTATTTGAGAATTTCAAATTCACAACTTCAAATTGAAGTATAGTTAACAATTTGTAATTATTAATTCTAAATTGTTTATTTGAGAATTTCAAATTCACAACTTCAAATTGAAGTATAGTTAATAATTTGAATTATTAATTCTAAATTGTTTATTTGAGAATTTCAAATTCACAACTTCAAATTGAAGTATAGTTAACAATTTGTAATTTTAGTTCTAAATTGTTTATTTGAAAATTTCAAATTCACAACTTCAAATTGAAGTATAGTTAACAATTTGTAATTATTAATTCTAAATTGTTTATTTGAAATTTCAAATTCACAACTTCAAATTGAAGTATAGTTAATAATTTAAATTATTAATTCTAAATTGTTTATTTGAGAATTTCAAATTCACAACTTCAAATTGAAGTATAGTTAATAATTTGAAATTATTAATTCTAAATTGTTTATTTGAGAATTTCAAATTCACAACTTCAAATTGAAGTATAGTTAATAATTTGTAATTTAATTCTAAATTGTTTATTTGAGAATTTCAAATTCACAACTTCAAATTGAAGTATAGTTAACAATTTGTAATTATTATTCTAAATTGTTTATTTGAAAATTTCAAATTCACAACTTCAAATTGAAGTATAGTTAACAATTTGAATTATTAATTCTAAATTGTTTATTTGAAATTTCAAATTCACAACTTCAAATTGAAGTATAGTTAATAATTTAAAATTATTAATTCTAAATTGTTTATTTGAGAATTTCAAATTCACAACTTCAAATTGAAGTATAGTTAATAATTTGAAATTATTAATTCTAAATTGTTTATTTGAGAATTTCAAATTCACAACTTCAAATTGAAGTATAGTTAATAATTTGTAATTTTAATTCTAAATTGTTTATTTGAGAATTTCAAATTCACAACTTCAAATTGAAGTAAGTTAATAATTTGAAATTATTAATTCTAAATTGTTTATTTGAGAATTTCAAATTCACAACTTCAAATTGAAGTATAGTTAATTTTAATTATTAATTCTAAATTGTTTATTTGAGAATTTCAAATTCACAACTTCAAATTGAAGTATAGTTAACAATTTGTAATTATTAATTCTAAATTGTTTATTTGAGAATTTCAAATTCACAACTTCAAATTGAAGTATAGTTAAAATTTAATTATTAATTCTAAATTGTTTATTTGAGAATTTCAAATTCACAACTTCAAATTGAAGTATAGTTAACAATTTGAAATTATTAATTCTAAATTGTTTATTTGAGAATTTCAAATTCACAACTTCAAATTGAAGTATAGTTAATAATTTGAATTATTAATTCTAAATTGTTTATTTGAGAATTTCAAATTCACAACTTCAAATTGAAGTATAGTTAACAATTTGTAATTATTAATTCTAAATTGTTTATTTGAGAATTTCAAATTCACAACTTCAAATTGAAGTATAGTTAACAATTTGTAATTATTAATTCTAAATTGTTTATTTGAGAATTTCAAATTCACAACTTCAAATTGAAGTATAGTTAATAATTTAATTATTAATTCTAAATTGTTTATTTGAGAATTTCAAATTCACAACTTCAAATTGAAGTATAGTTAACAATTTGTAATTATTAATTCTAAATTGTTTATTTGAGAATTTCAAATTCACAACTTCAAATTGAAGTATAGTTAACAATTTGTAATTATTAATTCTAAATTGTTTATTTGAGAATTTCAAATTCACAACTTCAAATTGAAGTATAGTTAATAATTTGAAATTATTAATTCTAAATTGTTTATTTGAGAATTTCAAATTCACAACTTCAAATTGAAGTATAGTTAACAATTTGTAATTATTAGTTCTAAATTGTTTATTTGAGAATTTCAAATTCACAACTTCAAATTGAAGTATAGTTAACAATTTGTAATTATTAATTCTAAATTGTTTATTTGAGAATTTCAAATTCACAACTTCAAATTGAAGTATAGTTAACAATTTGTAATTATTATTCTAAATTGTTTATTTGAGAATTTCAAATTCACAACTTCAAATTGAAGTATAGTTAATAATTTGTAATTATTAATTCTAAATTGTTTATTTGAAATTTCAAATTCACAACTTCAAATTGAAGTATAGTTAACAATTTGTAATTATATTCTAAATTGTTTATTTGAGAATTTCAAATTCACAACTTCAAATTGAAGTATAGTTAACAATTTGTAATTATTATTCTAAATTGTTTATTTGAAAATTTCAAATTACAACTTCAAATTGAAGTATAGTTAATAATTTGAAATTATTAATTCTAAATTGTTTATTTGAGAATTTCAAATTCACAACTTCAAATTGAAGTATAGTTAACAATTTGAAATTATTAATTCTAAATTGTTTATTTGAGAATTTCAAATTCACAACTTCAAATTGAAGTATAGTTAATAATTTGTAATTATTAATTCTAAATTGTTTATTTGAGAATTTCAAATTCACAACTTCAAATTGAAGTATAGTTAACAATTTGTAATTATTAATTCTAAATTGTTTATTTGAGAATTTCAAATTCACAACTTCAAATTGAAGTATAGTTAATAATTTGAATGTATTAATTCTAAATTGTTTATTTGAGAATTTCAAATTCACAACTTCAAATTGAAGTATAGTTAATAATTTGAAATTATTAATTCTAAATTGTTTATTTGAGAATTTCAAATTCACAACTTCAAATTGAAGTATAGTTAACAATTTGTAATTATTAATTCTAAATTGTTTATTTGAGAATTTCAAATTCACAACTTCAAATTGAAGTATAGTTAATAATTTGAAATTATTAATTCTAAATTGTTATTTGAGAATTTCAAATTCACAACTTCAAATTGAAGTATAGTTAATAATTTGTAATTATTAATTCTAAATTGTTTATTTGAGAATTTCAAATTCACAACTTCAAATTGAAGTATAGTTAACAATTTGTAATTATTAATTCTAAATTGTTTATTTGAGAATTTCAAATTCACAACTTCAAATTGAAGTATAGTTAACAATTTGTAATTATTAATTCTAAATTGTTTATTTGAGAATTTCAAATTCACAACTTCAAATTGAAGTATAGTTAATAATTTAAAATTATTAATTCTAAATTGTTTATTTGAGAATTTCAAATTCACAACTTCAAATTGAAGTATAGTTAATAACTTGAAATTATTAATTCTAAATTGTTTATTTGAGAATTTCAAATTCACAACTTCAAACTGAAGTATAGTTAATAATTTGTAATTATTAATTCTAAATTGTTTATTTAAGAATTTCAAATTCACAACTTCAAATTGAAGTACAGTTAACAATTTCAATTATTAATTCTAAATTGTTTATTTGAGAATTTCAAATTCACAACTTCAAATTGAAGTATAGTTAATAATTTGAAATTATTAATTCTAAATTGTTATTTGAGAATTTCAAATTCACAACTTCAAATTGAAGTATAGTTAACAATTTGTAATTATTAATTCTAAATTGTTTATTTGAGAATTTCAAATTCACAACTTCAAGTTGAAGTATATTTAATAATTTCAATTATTAATTCTAAATTGTTTATTTGAGAATTTCAAATTCACAACTTCAAATTGAAGTAAGTTAATAATTTGAAATTATTAATTCTAAATTGTTATTTGAGAATTTCAAATTCACAACTTCAAATTGAAGTATAGTTAACAATTTGTATTTATTAGTTCTAAATTGTTTATTTGAGAATTTCAAATTCACAACTTCAAATTGAAGCATAGTTAACACTTTGTAATTATTAATTCTAAATTGTTTATTTGAGAATTTCAAATTCACAACTTCAAATTGAAGTATATTTAATAATTTGAAATTATTAATTCTAAATTGTTTATTTGAGAATTTCAAATTCACAACTTTAAATTGAAGTATAGTTAACAATTTGTAATTATTACTTCTAAATTGTTTATTTGAGATTTTCTAATTTACAACTTCAAATTGAAGTATAGTTTTAATAATTTGAAAGTATTAATTCTAAATTGTTTATTTGAGAATTTCATATTCACAACTTCAAATTGAAGTATAGTTAATAACTTGAAATTATTAATTCTAAATTGTTTATTTGAGAATTTCAAATTCATAACTTCAAACTGAAATATAGTTAACAATTTGTAATTATTAATTCTAAATTGTTTATTAGAGAATTTCAAATTCACAACTTCAAATTGAAGTATAGTTAACAATTTGTAATTCTTAATTCTAAATTGTTTATTTGAGAATTACAAATTCACAACTTCAAATTAAAGTATAGTTAAAATTTGTAATTATCAATTCTAAATTGTTTATTTGAGAATTTCAAATTCACAACTTTAAATTGAAGTATAGTTAACAATTTGTAATTATTAATTCTAAATTGTTTATTTGAGAATTTCAAATTTACAACTTCAAATTGAAGTATAGTTAATAATTTGTAATTATTAATTCTAAATTGTTTATTTGAGAATTTCAAATTCACAACTTCAAATTAAAGTATAGTTAAAAATTTGTAATTATCAGTTCTAAATTGTTTATTTGAGAACTTCAAATTCACAACTTCAAATTAAAGTATAGTTAACAAATTGTAATTATTAATTCTAAATTGTTATTTGAGAATTTCAAATTCACAACTTCAAATTGAAGTATAGTTAATAATTTGAAATTATTAATTTTAATTGTTATTTGAAAATTTCAAATTCACAACTTCAAATTGAAGTATAGTTAATAATTTGAAATTATTAATTCTAAATAGTTTATTTGAGAATTTCTAATTCAAAACTTCTAATTGAATTATAGTTAATAACTTGAAATTATTAATTCTAAATTGTTTATTTGAGAATTTCAAATTCACAACTTCAAATTGAAGTATAGTTAACAATTTGTAATTATTAATTCTAAATTGTTTATTTGAGAATTTCAAATTCACAACTTCAAAATGAAGTATAGTTAACAATTTGTAATTATTAATTCTAAATTGTTTATTTGAGAATTTCAAATTCACAACTTCAAATTGAAGTATAGTTAACAATTTGTAATTTTTAATTCTAAATTGTTTATTTGAGAATTTCAAATTCAAACTTCAAATTGAAGTATAGTTAACAATTTGTAATTATTAATTCTAAATTGTTTATTTGAAAATTTCAAAGTCACAACTTCAAATTGAAGTATAGTTAATAATTTAAAATTATTAATTCTAAATTGTTTATTTGAGAATTTCAAATTCACAACTTCAAATTCAAGTATAGTTAATAACTTGAAATTATTAATTCTAAATTGTTTATTTGAGAATTTCAAATTCACAACTTCAAACTGGAGTATAGTTAATAATTTGTAATTATTAATTCTAAATTGTTTATTTGAGAATTTCAAATTCACAACTTAAATTGAAGTATAGTTAACAATTTGTAATTATTAATTCTAAATTGTTTATTTGAGAATTTCAAACTCACAACTCAAATTGAAGTATATTTAATAATTTGAAATTATTAATTCTAAATTGTTTATTTGAGAATTTTAAATTCACAACTTCAAATTGAAGTATAGTTAATAATTTGAAATTATTAATTCTAAATTGTTATTTGAGAATTTCAAATTCACAACTTTAAATTGAAGTATAGTTAACAATTTGTAATTATTAGTTCTAAATTGTTTATTTGAGAATTTCAAATTCACAACTTCAAATTGAAGTATAGTTAACAATTTGTAATTATTAATTCTAAATTGTTTATTTGAGAATTTCAAATTCACAACTTCAAATTGAAGTATATTTAATAATTTCAATTATTAATTCTAAATTGTTTATTTGAGAATTTCAAATTCACAACTTCAAATTGAAGTATAGTTAATAATTTGAAATTATTAATTCTAAATTGTTTATTTGAGAATTTCAAATTCACAACTTCAAATTGAAGTATAGTTAACAATTTGTAATTATCAGTTCTAAATTGTTTATTTGAGAACTTTAAATTCACAACTTTCAATTGAAGTATAGTTAATAATTTGAAATTATTAATTCTAAATTGTTTATTTGAGAATTTCAAATTCACAACTTCAAATTGAAGTATAGTTAATAACTTGAAATTATTAATTTAAATTGTTTATTTGAGAATTTCAAATTTACAACTTCAAATTGAAGTATAGTTAATAACTTGAAATTATTAATTCTAAATTGTTTATTTGAGAATTTCAAATTCACAACTTCAAATTGATGTATAGTTAACAATTTGTAATTATTAACTCTAAATTGTTTATTTGAGAATTTCAAATTCATAACTTCAAACTGAAGTATAGTTAATAATTTGTAATTATTAATTCTAAATTGTTTATTTGAGAATTTCAAATTCACAACTTCAAATTAAAGTATAGTTAACAATTTGTAATTTTAATTCTAAATTGTTTATTTGAGAATTACAAATTCACAACTTCAAATTAAAGTATAGTTAAAATTTGTAACTATCAGTTCTAAATTGTTTATTTGAGAATTTCAAATTCACAACTTCAAATTGAAGTATAGTTAATAATTTGAAATTATTAATTCTAAATTGTTTATTTGAGAATTTCAAATTCACAACTTCAAATTGAAGTATAGTTAATAACTTAAAATTATTAATTCTAAATTGTATATTTGAGAATTTCAAATTCACAACTTCAAATTGAAGTATAGTTAATAATATGTAATTATTAATTTAAATTGTTTATTTGAGAATTTCAAATGCATAACTTCAAATTGAAGTATAATTAACAATTTGTAATTATTAATTCTAAATTGTTTATTTGAGAATTTCAAATTCACAACTTCAAATTGAAGTATAGTTAACAATTTGTAATTTTTAATTCTAAATTGTTTATTTGAGAATTTCAAATTCAAACTTCAAATTGAAGTGTAGTTAACAATTTGTAATTATTAGTTCTAAATTGTTTATTTGAGAATTTCAAATTCCAAACTTCAAATTGAAGTATAGTTAACAATTTGTAATTATCAGTTCTAAATTGTTTATTTGAGAACTTCAAATTCACAACTTCAAATTGAAGTATAGTTAGTAACTTGAAATTATTAATTCTAAATTGTTTATTTGAGAATTTCAAATTCACAACTTCAAATTGAAGTATAGTTAATAACTTGAAATTATTAATTCTAAATTGTTTATTTGAGAATTTCAAATTCACAACTTCAAATTGAAGTATAGTTAACAATTTGTAATTTTAATTCTAAATTGTTTATTTGAGAATTTCAAATTCCAAACTTCAAATTGAAGTGTAGTTAATAATTTGTAATTATCAGTTCTAAATTGTTTATTTGAGAACTTCAAATTCACAACTTCAAATTAAAGTATAGTTAGTAACTTGAAATTATTAATTTAAATTGTTTATTTGAGAATTTCAAATTCACAACTTCAAATTGAAGTATAGTTAATAACTTGAAATTATTAATTCTAAATTGTTTATTTGAGAATTTCAAATTCACAACTTCAAATTGAAGTATAGTTAATAACTTGAAATTATTAATTTAAATTGTTTATTTGAGAATTTCAAATTCACAACTTCAAATTGAAGTATAGTTAATAATTTGTAATTATAAATTCTAAATTGTTTATTTGAGAATTTCAAATTCACAACTTCAAATTGAAGTATAGTTAACAATTTGTAATTTTAATTCTAAATTGTTTATTTGAGAATTTCAAATTCAAACTTCAAATTGAAGTTAGTTAACAATTTGTAATTATTAGTTCTAAATTGTTTATTTGAGATTTTCAAATTCACAACTTCAAATTGAAGTATAGTTAACAATTTGTAATTATTAATTTAAATTGATTATTTGAAAATTTCAAATTCACAACTTCAAATTGAAGTATAGTTTACAATTTAAAATTATTAATTCTAAATTGTTTATTTGAGAATTTTAAATTCACAACTTCAAATTAAAGTATAGTTAACAATTTGTAATTTTAATTTAAATTGTTTATTTGAGAATTACAAATTCACAACTTCAAATTAAAGTATAGTTAAAATTTGTAATTATCAGTTCTAAATTGTTTATTTGAGAATTTCAAATTCACAACTTCAAATTGAAGTATAGTTAACAATTTGTAATTATTAATTTAAATTGTTTATTTGAGAATTTCAAATTCACAACTTCAAATTGAAGTATAGTTAACAATTTGTAATTCTTAATTCTAAATTGTTTATTTGAGAATTACAAATTCACAACTTCAAATTAAAGTATAGTTAAAAATTTGTAATTATCAGTTCTAAATTGTTTATTTGAGAATTTCAAATTCACAACTTCAAATTGAAGTATAGTTAATAACTTGAAATTATTAATTCTAAATTGTTTATTTGAGAATTTCAAATTCACAACTTCAAATTGAAGTATAGTTAACAATTTGTAATTATTAATTCTAAATTGTTTATTTGAGAATTTCAAATGCACAACTTCAAATTGAAGTATAATTAACAATTTGTAATTATTAATTCTAAATTGTTTATTTGAGAATTTCAAATTCACAACTTCAAATTGAAGTATAGTTAACAATTTGTAATTTTAATTTAAATTGTTTATTTGAGATTTTCAAATTCACAACTTCAAATTGAAGTATAGTTAACAATTTGTAATTATTAATTCTAAATTGATTATTTGAAAATTTCAAATTCACAACTTCAAATTGAAGTATAGTTAACAATTTAAAATTATTAATTTAAATTGTTTATTTGAGAATTTCAAATTCACAACTTCAAATTGAAGTATAGTTAATAACTTGAAATTATTAATTTAAATTGTTTATTTAAGAATTTCAAATTCACAACTTCAAACTGAAGTATAGTTAACAATTTGAAATTATTAATTTAAATTGTTATTTGAGAATTTCAAATTCACAACTTTAAATTGAAGTATAGTTAACAATTTGTAATTATCAGTTCTAAATTGTTTATTTGAAAATTTTAAATTTACAACTTCAAATTGAAGTATATTTAACAATTTGTAATTATTAGTTCTAAATTGTTTATTTGAGAATTTCAAATTCACAACTTCAAATTGAAGTATAGTTAACAATTTGTAATTATTAGTTCTAAATTTTTATTTGAGAATTTCAAATTCACAACTTCAAATTGAAGGATAGTTAATAATTTGAAATTATTAATTCTAAATTGTTATTTGAAAATTTCAAATTCACAACTTCAAATTGAAGTATAGTTAATAATTTGAAATTATTAATTCTAAATTGTTTATTTGAGAATTCAAATTCACAACTTCAAATTGACGTATAGTTAATAACTTGAAATTATTAATTCTAAATTGTTTATTTGAGAATTTCAAATTCACAACTTCAAATTGAAGTATAGTTAACAATTTAAAATTATTAATTTAAATTGTTTATTTGAGAATTTCAAATTCACAACTTCAAATTGAAGTATAGTTAATAACTTGAAATTATTAATTCTAAATTGTTTATTTAAGAATTTCAAATTCACAACTTCAAACTGAAGTATAGTTAACAATTTATAATTATTAATTTAAATTGTTTATTTGAGAATTTCAAATTCACAACTTCAAATTGAAGTATAGTTAACAATTTGTAATTATTAATTTAAATTGTTTATTTGAGAATTTCAAATTCACAACTCAAATTGAAGTATATTTAATAATTTGAAATTATTAATTCTAAATTGTTTATTTGAGAATTTTAAATTCACAACTTCAAATTGAAGTATAGTTAATAATTTGAAATTATTAATTTAAATTGTTATTTGAGAATTTCAAATTCACAACTTTAAATTGAAGTATAGTTAACAATTTGTAATTATTAATTTAAATTGTTTATTTGAGAATTTCAAATTCACAACTCAAATTGAAGTATATTTAATAATTTGAAATTATTAATTCTAAATTGTTTATTTGAGAATTTCAAATTTACAACTTCAAATTGAAGTATAGTTAATAATTTGTAATTATTAATTCTAAATTGTTTATTTAAGAATTTCAAATTCACAACTTCAAATTGAAGTATAGTTAACAATTTGTAATTATTAATTTAAATTGTTTATTTGAGAATTTCAAATTTACAACTTCAAATTGAAGTATAGTTAATAATTTGAAATTATTAATTCTAAATAGTTTATTTGAGAGTTTCAAATTCACAACTTCAAATTGAAGTATAGTTAATAACTTGAAATTATTAATTCTAAATTGTTTATTTGAGAATTTCAAATTCACAACTTCAAACTGAAGTATAGTTAATAATTTGTAATTATTAATTCTAAATTGTTTATTTGAGAATTTCAAATTCACAACTTCAAATTGAAGTATAGTTAACAATTTGTAATTATTAATTCTAAATTGTTTATTTGAGAATTTCAAATTCACAACTTCAAATTGAAGTATATTTAATAATTTGAAATTATTAATTCTAAATTGTTTATTTGAGAATTTTAAATTCACAACTTCAAATTGAAGTATAGTTAATAATTTGAAATTATTAATTCTAAATTGTTATTTGAGAATTTTAAATTCACAACTTTAAATTGAAGTATAGTTAACAATTTGTAATTATTAGTTCTAAATTGTTTATTTGAGAATTTCAAATTCACAACTTCAAATTGAAGTATAGTTAACACTTTGTAATTATTAATTCTAAATTGTTAATTTGAGAATTTCAAATTCACAACTTCAAATTGAAGTATATTTAATAATTTGAAATTATTAATTTAAATTGTTTATTTGAGAATTTCAAATTCACAACTTCAAATTGAAGTATAGTTAACAATTTGTAATTATCAGTTCTAAAATGTTTATTTGAAAATTTTAAATTTACAACTTCAAATTGAAGTATAGTTAACAATTTGTAATTATTAGTTCTAAATTGTTTATTTGAAAATTTCAAATTCACAACTTCAAATTGAAGTATAGTTAATAATTTAAAATTATTAATTCTAAATTGTTTATTTGAGAATTTTAAATTCACAACTTCAAATTGAAGTATAGTTAATAATTTGAAATTATTAATTCTAAATTGTTATTTGAAAATTTCAAATTCACAACTTCAAATTGAAGTATAGTTAATAATTTGAAATTATTAATTCTAAATTGTTTATTTGAGAATTTCAAATTCACAACTTCAAATTGAAGTATAGTTAACAATTTGTAATTATTAATTCTAAATTGTTTATTTGAGAATTTCAAATTCACAACTTCAAATTGAAGTATATTTAATAATTTGATATTATTAATTCTAAATTGTTTATTTGAGAATTTTAAATTCACAACTTCAAATTGAAGTATAGTTAACAATTTGTAATTATCACTTCTAAATTGTTTATTTGAGAATGTCAAATTCACAACTTCAAATTGAAGTATAGTTAATAATTTGAAATTATTAATTTAAATAATTTATTTGAGAGTTTTAAATTCACAACTTCAAATTGAAGTATAGTTAATAATTTGAAATTATTAATTCTAAATTGTTTATTTGAGAATTTCAAATTCACAACTTCAAATTGAAGTATAGTTAATAATTTGAATTATTAATTTAAATTGTTTATTTGAGAATTTCAAATTCACAACTTCAAATTGAAGTATAGTTAATAATTTGAAATTATTAATTTAAATTGTTTATTTGAGAATTTCAAATTCAAACTTCAAATTGAAGTATAGTTAACAATTTGTAATTATCAGTTCTAAATTGTTTATTTGAGAATTTCAAATTCACAACTTCAAATTGAAGTATAGTTAACAATTTGTAATTATTAATTCTAAATTGTTTATTTGAGAATTTCAAATTCACAACTTCAAATTGAAGTATAGTTAATAATTTGAAATTATTAATTCTAAATTGTTTATTTGAGAATTTCAAATTCACAACTTCAAATTGAAGTATAGTTAATAATTTGAAATTATTAATTCTAAATTGTTTATTTGAGAATTTCAAATTCACAACTTCAAATTGAAGTATAGTTAATAATTTGAAATTATTAATTCTAAATTGTTTATTTGAGAATTTCAAATTCACAACTTCAAATTGAAGTATAGTTAACAATTTGTAATTATTAATTCTAAATTGTTTATTTGAGAATTTCAAATTCACAACTTCAAATTGAAGTATAGTTAATAATTTGAAATTATTAATTTAAATTGTTTATTTGAGAATTTCAAATTCACAACTTCAAATTGAAGTATAGTTAACAATTTGTAATTATTAATTCTAAATTGTTTATTTGAGAATTTCAAATTCACAACTTCAAATTGAAGTATAGTTAATAATTTGAATTATTAATTCTAAATTGTTTATTTGAGAATTTTAAATTCACAACTTCAAATTGAAGTATAGTTAACAATTTGTAATTATTAATTCTAAATTGTTTATTTGAGAATTTCAAATTCACAACTTCAAATTGAAGTATAGTTAATAATTTGTAATTATTAATTCTAAATTGTTTATTTGAGAATTTCAAATTCACAACTTCAAATTGAAGTATAGTTAATAATTTGTAATTATTAATTCTAAATTGTTTATTTGAGAATATCAAATTCACAACTTCAAATTGAAGTATAGTTAATAATTTGTAATTATTAGTTCTAAATTGTTTATTTGAGAATTTCAAATTCACAACTTCAAATTGAAGTATAGTTAACAATTTGTAATTATTAATTCTAAATTGTTTATTTGAAAATTTCAAATTCACAACTTTAAATTGAAGTATAGTTAATAATTTAAAATTATTAATTCTAAATTGTTTATTTGAGAATTTGAAATTCACAACTTCAAATTGAAGTATAGTTAACAATTTGTAATTATTAGTTTAAATTGTTTATTTGAGAATTTCAAATTCACAACTTCAAATTGAAGTATAGTTAACAATTTGTAATTATTAATTCTAAATTGTTTATTTGAGAATTTTAAATTCACAACTTCAAATTGAAGTATAGTTAATAATTTGAAATTATTAATTTAAATTGTTTATTTGAGAATTTCAAATTCACAACTTCAAATTGAAGTATAGTTAACAATTTGTAATTATTAATTCTAAATTGTTTATTTGAGAATTTCAAATTCACAACTTCAAATTGAAGTATAGTTAATAATTTGTAATTATTAATTTAAATTGTTTATTTGAGAATTTCAAATTCACAACTTCAAATTGAAGTATAGTTAATAATTTGAAATTATTTATTCTAAATTGTTTATTTGAGAATTTCAAATTCACAACTTCAAATTGAAGTATAGTTAATAATTGAAATTATTAATTCTAAATTGTTTATTTGAGAATTTCAAATTCACAACTTCAAATTGAAGTATAGTTAATAATTTGTAATTATTTTAAATTTAAATTGTTTATTTGAGAATTTCAAATTCACAACTTCAAATTGAAGTATAGTTAATAACTTGAAATTATTAATTCTAAATTGTTTATTTGAGAATTTAAATTCACAACTTCAAATTGAAGTATAGTTAATAATTTGAAATTATTTATTCTAAATTGTTTATTTGAGAATTTCAAATTCACAACTTCAAATTGAAGTATAGTTAATAATTTGAAATTATTAATTCTAAATTGTTTATTTGAGAATTTCAAATTCACAACTTTAAATTGAAGTATAGTTAATAATTTGTAATTATTAATTTAAATTGTTTATTTGAGAATTTCAAATTCACAACTTCAAATTGAAGTATAGTTAATAATTTGAAATTATTAATTCTAAATGTTTATTTGAGAATTTCAAATTCACAACTTCAAATTGAAGTATAGTTAATAATTTGAAATTATTAATTCTAAATTGTTTATTTGAGAATTTCAAATTCACAACTTCAAATTGAAGTATAGTTAATAATTTGAAATTATTAATTCTAAATTGTTTATTTGAGAATTTCAAATTCACAACTTCAAATTGAAGTATAGTTAATAATTTGAAATTATTAATTCTAAATTGTTTATTTGAGAATTTCAAATTCACAACTTCAAATTGAAGTATAGTTAACAATTTGTAATTATTAGTTCTAAATTGTTTATTTGAGAATTTCAAATTCACAACTTCAAATTGAAGTATAGTTAATAATTTGAAATTATTAATTCTAAATTGTTATTTGAGAATTTCAAATTCACAACTTCAAATTGAAGTATAGTTAACAATTTGTAATTATTAATTCTAAATTGTTTATTTGAGAATTTCAAATTCACAACTTCAAATTGAAGTATATTTAATAATTTGAAATTATTAATTCTAAATTGTTTATTTGAGAATTTCAAATTCACAACTTCAAATTGAAGTATAGTTAATAATTTGAAATTATTAATTCTAAATAGTTTATTTGAGAATTTCAAATTCACAACTTCAAATTGAAGTATAGTTAATAATTTGTAATTATTAATTCTAAATTGTTTATTTGAAAATTTCAAATTCACAAGTTCAAATTGAAGTATAGTTAATAATTTAAAATTATTAATTCTAAATTGTTTATTTGAGAATTTCAAATTCACAACTTCAAATTGAAGTATATTGAAAATTTCAATTATTAATTCTAAATTGTTTATTTGAGAATTTCAAATTCACAACTTCAAATTGAACTATAGTTAATAATTTGAAATTATTAATTCTAAATTGTTATTTGAGAATTTCAAATTCACAACTTCAAATTGAAGTATAGTTAACAATTTGTAATTATTAATTCTAAATTGTTTATTTGAGAATTTCAAATTCACAACTTCAAATTGAAGTATATTTAATAATTTCAATTATTAATTCTAAATTGTTTATTTGAGAATTTCAAATTCACAACTTCAAATTGAAGTATAGTTAACAATTTGTAATTTTTAATTCTAAATTGTTTATTTGAGAATTTCAAATTTAAAACTTCAAATTGAAGTATAGTTAACAATTTGTAATTATCAGTTCTAAATTGTTTATTTGAGAACTTCAAATTCACAACTTCAAATTGAAGTATAGTTAATAATTTGAAATTATTAATTCTAAATTGTTTATTTGAGAATTTCAAATTCACAACTTCAAATTGAAGTATAGTTAATAACTTGAAATTATTAATTCTAAATTGTTTATTTGAGAATTTCAAATTCACAACTTCAAATTGAAGTATAGTTAATAACTTGAAATTATTAATTCTAAATTGTTTATTTGAGAATTTCAAATTCACAACTTCAAATTGAAGTATAGTTAACAATTTGTAATTATTAACTCTAAATTGTTTATTTGAGAATTTCAAATTCACAACTCAAATTGAAGTATAGTTAACAATTTGTAATTTTAATTCTAAATTGTTTATTTGAGAATTTCAAATTCAAACTTCAAATTGAAGTATAGTTAACAATTTGTAATTATCAGTTCTAAATTGTTTATTTAAGATTTCAAATTCACAATTTCAAATTGAAGTATAGTTAACAATTTGTAATTATCACTTCTAAATTGTTTATTTGAGAATTTCAAATTCACAACTTCAAATTGAAGTATAGTTAACAATTTGTAATTATTAATTCTAAATTGTTTATTTGTGAATTTCAAATTCACAACTTCAAATTGAAGTATAGTTAATAATTTGAAATTATTAATTCTAAATTGTTTATTTGAGAATTTCAAATTTAAAACTTCAAATTGAAGTATAGTTAATAATTTGAAATTATTAATTCTAAATAGTTTATTTGAGAGTTTCAAATTCACAACTTCAAATTGAAGTATAGTTAACAATTTGTAATTATTAATTCTAAATTGTTTATTTGAGAATTTCAACATCACAACTTCAAATTAAAGTATAGTTAATAATTTGAAATTATTAATTCTAAATAGTTTATTTGAGAGTTTCAAATTCACAACTTCAAATTTAAGTATAGTTAACAATTTGTAATTATCAGTTCTAAAATGTTTATTTGAGAATTTCAAATTCACAACTTCAAATTGAAGTATAGTTAACAAATTTTTTAATTATTAGTTCTAAATTGTTTATTTGAGAATTTTAAATTCACAACTTCAAATTGAAGTATAGTTAACAATTTGTAATTATAAGTTCTAAATTGTTTATTTGAGAATTTCAAATTCACAACTTCAAATTGAAGTATAGTTAGCAATTTGTAATTATTAATTCTAAATTGTTTATTTGAGAATTTCAAATTCACAACTTTAAATTGAAGTATATTTAATAATTTCAATTATTAATTCTAAATTGTTTATTTGAGAATTTCAAATTCACAACTTCAAATTGAAGTATAGTTAACAATTTGTAATTGTCAGTTCTAAATTGTTTATTTGAAAATTTCAAATTCACAACTTCAAATTGAAGTATAGTTAACAATTTGTAATTATTAATTCTAAATTGTTTATTTGAAAATTTCAAATTCACAACTTCAAATTGAAGTATAGTTAATAATTTAAAATTATTAATTCTAAATTGTTTATTTGAGAATTTCAAATTCACAACTTCAAATTGAAGTATAAGCTTTGTTTCATCGAGCATACTTTGAACAGTTCTAGAACTACCGAGTTTTAATTCAGAATTTTTCAAAGCGCACGCGTGAGCAATAACTGTTTTGAACTAGTAGTCAAAAATAATCGTGATGAAACGCTTTCGGTACAGTTATAATTTTTCGAGATTGCTCGGACTCATTCGTGATTTAACGAATTATTTTATTAAAACCAAGGTAAATATGGGTATGATCTAATGGTGAACTAAATCTCGTCATGTACTGCGCATTCAAATATGGCCGAACGAATTAGTAATTTAGTATAAAACCGTAATATACTTATTAAAAGGTCTTCCAAAAACCACGTAACTTAAAATAAAACACTGTTTGCTAAGCAAGAACACTGTAGGTAGTAAATTATAAAAAAACAGTTATTTTTATAACTGTAATTTTATTGACTTAATATCTATTAGACCATTCGATAAATATCTCATTAATGACAGGAATTACACTTAAGTGCTTAGTACAAATCGAAAGAACATACAAAATGTACTTAATTTCAATAGCTAACAAAATTTTCCAATTTTGGCTTAAGCCCTTCTTACTAATCACCGGAGAATTTCTTCTTGTGCATTTTTGAAAAATTTACTTATTCAAATACGATGCTAAAATTCGTACGAGTTCGTCTTCAGTCGAGATATTATGGGCGGTCACCTTTTCAAGAACTTAGTAGTTCTTGCCAGTTCTTGCTCACGAGCAAGTACTGATTTGAACCGTTCAGAACGACTCTAGAACTCCCAAGAAGGGTGATGAAACAACGGACTAGTAGTTCATAGAATTAGTAGTTCTTCTTTAACGTTTGATGAAACAGATTTTAGTTAAAGCGCATGCGTATAGCACTAGAACTAACGAGAACTGCTTGATGAAACAAACCTATAGTTAATAACTTGAAATTATTAATTCTAAATTGTTTATTTGAGAATTTCAAATTCACAACTTCAAACTGAAGTATAGTTAACAATTTGTAATTATTAATTCTAAATTGTTTATTTAAGAATTTCAAATTCACAACTTCAAATTGAAGTATAGTTAACAATTTGTAATTATTAATTCTAAATTGTTTATTTGAGAATTTCAAACTCACAACTGCAAATTGAAGTATATTTAATAATTTGAAATTATTAATTCTAAATTGTTTATTTGAGAATTTTAAATTCACAACTTCAAATTGAAGTATAGTTAATAATTTGAAATTATTAATTCTAAATTGTTATTTGAGAATTTCAAATTCACAACTTTAAATTGAAGTATAGTTAACAATTTGTAATTATTAGTTCTAAATTGTTTATTTGAGAATTTCAAATTCACAACTTCAAATTGAAGTATAGTTAACAATTTGTAATTATTAATTCTAAATTGTTTATTTGAGAATTTCAAATTCACAACTTCAAATTGAAGTATATTTAATAATTTCAATTATTAATTCTAAATTGTTTATTTGAGAATTTCAAATTCACAACTTCAAATTGAAGTATAGTTAATAATTTAAAATTATTCTAAATTGTTTATTTGAGAATTTCAAATTCACAACTTCAAATTGAAGTATATTTAATAATTTGAAATTATTATTTCTAAATTGTGTATTTGAGAATTTCAAATTCACAACTTTAAATTGAAGTATAGTTAACAATTTGTAATTATTACTTCTAAATTGTTTATTTGAGATTTTCTAATTTACAACTTCAAATTGAAGTATAGTTTTAATAATTTGAAAGTATTAATTCTAAATTGTTTATTTGAGAATTTCAAATTCACAACTTCAAATTGAAGTATAGTTAATAACTTGAAATTATTAATTCTAAATTGTTTATTTGAGAATTTCAAATTCATAACTTCAAACTGAAATATAGTTAACAATTTGTAATTATTAATTCTAAATTGTTTATTAGAGAATTTCAAATTCACAACTTCAAATTGAAGTATAGTTAACAATTTGTAATTATTAATTCTAAATTGTTATTTGAAAATTTCAAATTCACAACTTCAAATTGAAGTATAGTTAATAATTTGAAATTATTAATTCTAAATTGTTATTTGAGATTTTCAAATTCACAACTTCAAATTGAAGCATAGTTAACACTTTGTAATTATTAATTCTAAATTGTTTATTTGAGAATTTCAAATTCACAACTTCAAATTGAAGTATATTTAATAATTTGAAATTATTAATTCTATATTGTTTATTTGAGAATTTCAAATTCACAACTTCAAATTGAAGTATAGTTAATAACTTGAAATTATTAATTCTAAATTGTTTATTTGAGAATTTCAAATTCATTACTTCAAACTGAAGTATAGTTAACAATTTGTAATTATTAATTCTAAATTGTTTATTTGAGAATTTCAAATTCACAACTTCAAATTGAAGTATAGTTAACAATTTGTAATTCTTAATTCTAAATTGTTTATTTGAGAATTACAAATTCACAACTTCAAATTAAAGTATAGTTAAAAATTTGTAATTATTAATTCTAAATTGTTATTTGAGAATTTCAAATTC